>JASAMV010002651.1:0-135851 GCA_030248065.1 Rhynchonema sp. JSB1_4 | reverse complement strand
CCTCGACCTTGCAGCCATTTGGACGCCTAAGTCGCTGTTGTCTCAGGATGACCAGGCGTTCGTGATGACGAAATCGATCACATCCACGACCGACTACTCCTCCGCGTCATCCGGGCTCGATCCTCCACCGAAAGTGAGTGGAGGAGCAATGTTGCCGGCTGGGTACAAACCGATCAGTTTCCACGCCCCCTACGTCTCACCAACCACAACGAAACCACAAACTAACGGAGCCCATGATCTGGACCGGGCAGCCGCAGCAGCCCCACTCTCCCCGCTTTCACCCCTACTCACCCAACAGCCCTCCTTGACGAATCAGGCAACGATGACGTCACCATCGGATCATATGGCCCAACTTGCCAGTCCCAAGCCATACCACTCCCCCAGGTCCCGATCTGAGTCCGGTAGCCGGACGCAGACAGGGAGTTATCGACATGTTGACCCTCCAGTAGCCGTGGCTGCTGACACTGGCAATACCACTAATTATCAGCGTAAATCACGCGCAACGACTAACAAGAAAACAACGACCACAACCACTACCAGTGAAACGGTGCACTCACCACCTGCCAGTGCTCGAAACAAGGTGAGGCATGATGGTTGACTCATTACTGCTTGCCGTTTACTTTGGGATTTTTGATATTTTCTGTTATTACTTCTGCACGTCTAACATTCAAAGAGTGACCTCTTATCCACAACACACGGAATTATGCCCTATCCTATAAAACTCTTTACTGTACCGCACAGTGCCAGTAAATAAACAAACAAAATAAAAAGCTGCACAGGAAAAGTATAATTCGTATGTTGAAAATTCACAGCGCGTACAAATAATAAAAAGCTCTTGAAGTTTACCTGCCGCAGTTCAGCTTTAGGTTATTTGTCATTGTTTACATCAAGTAAAATTTGAATGAGCAGCTTCTGGCTGTAGAACTGCTATATGATCGTTAAAAACATCAAAAATCATTATTTTTTAATACTCACTTGCTCAAATGTGATGTTTGAAAATGAAAAATATACTGAAATCACTGGTTAGCTTTCGTATTATTCTGAGATAACGCTGGTTATTTGGCACGCAATGGACTGAAAGTCACCACAAAATGTCTGAGACCCTTCACTCTGTTCGCAGACCGCCCCGATCGCCCTGCCAGCGCCGGGAGGCACTGAAATACCCCAACCACCCCCTCCCCCACCCGAGGGAGCCCCGCCAGTCAAACCTCCGAGCAAGGCAGAGACGGACGATGCGCTGCCTGGTCGAATGACCGGCAAGGACTGGTATCAAAGGGCACTCGCTGAAGAGAGGACTGTCATTGAGGTTGGGACATTCAAAAAGATTGCGTTTATTGAATATTTAGGATTATATCTCAGTTTTCCGCTGTACTTTCAGCATATTGCGATCTCTTGATCCTTGCTACATGATACGTGTTCAGCGAAACATTTTTGGATCACAAGCTGAACGGCCATGCATTGGCAAATACATAATTATCCAAAAATGTTTTGCGACATTGTCTGTAAATCAGCTGGAATTGCGGAGTCGACAACTTGACCCCGACAGCGCTGCCTAAGATACCAGTATAAAAAGTGGCGTGCTACGGCAGGTAAAGTTTCGAAGCCGCACTTTAACCTGTGACTCATCCATCAATACCGGATGAACATTTTCAGGTTCCTGAGAAACAATCAGTGATGGCATTACGCGATGCGATTGAAACGGGGGTGGCCGGCGAAAAGCCATAGGGGGGGGGGGCGGGGGGGGGGGGGGGGGGGGGGGGGGGGGGGGTGTTGGGGGTGTGGGGGGGGGCCGGTGCTCCCGTTTCCCCGTTTTCGCCGTTGGTTGTGTGGTTGGTCTTTCGGTTCGGTCCCGGCCGGTGGTTTTTTGTGTGTGTCCCTTGTCTTTGGAACAATAAAAATTTTGTGTTTTTTTTCTTTGTGCATCGTGGTATTTATAAAACTCTCCCTCGGGCGTGGTGGTGGGGTGTTTGTGTGTTTTTTTTTGTAATTCATGCAAATCACCTTAACCTGACTTGAAGGTATTATAGCCGTGTTACTTGTCCCGGCTGCAGTGATAAGCAAGTTTACCCAGTTTTCAGCACAACAGCATCGGCAAAGGGCAAAAGTTACGATGAAACAGCAGATCTGCAAATGGCATTGGATGACAGTCAACCGATCAGTGGTCAGTGATATTTTTAAAAAAAATTAGATTTCGATGCCTATTTTTTATGTACTCTTCGAGTATTTTCTGGATGGAGTTTACTGAGGCGATCGGAGTCTACAAGCAGATTGTTATTATTCATCCGATATGGCAGATTTCTCAAGTTAGCTTATCAGCCACCATCAAGAAACTTACCGAAGCCCCTTGCGCTGCTGTTTAGTTCACTCTCCACTTCACATCCCTCACCTTCTACCTGGGGACAGAACTTCAAAACAATATCCGAAACTCACACGAGGCACAAAAAGACGGGTGCCAGCGACTGGTCTATGCAGCAAGACACATTGATCTTAGTTAGGCGCGTTACAACGTCTCCCGACCAGCCATTAGTTGAGCGTAAGAATGTGCCAAAACAGGGCTAATGTGTGTAACCTATCCCGGCTGGCCGGACTTCGGACATCAAACCTTCTTGGCGGACAAGGCTTCAGAGATTGTCTTACTCATTCGTGTCCTATAAGCAGTCAAGTGATAAAAATAAATGTCCCAATGTCAAAAATGACGGATTTTCTGTCTATGCTTGGCATAGTGGAGCCTGAAACAATTTCGTCAGCAGAAGGTTAAGGTTCCAACTTCTTGAGTGAGATGGAAACTCAAGAACTGCAAAGAATTTATTAGCGAAGTGGTTCCGAGGTCAGAAAGGTTCCGCAACACGACTCAACAGAAAAACCGACGGCAAATTGTGGCTCACTCGGAGCAGTTTTGACACACTTTTGAAACGTTGTTGCTCCTGTGTGAAGCTGCAGCTCAGAAGGTACACCATACCACACTGCTGTGTTACCTGAGTTTCCAGCTGCTGTGGTACGCATATTTGAAGCTGAAAGGTTCTCTTCTTTTGTCACTTACACGTTCCGCTGCTGGAAAGGCGGGGATGATTCCGTGTGGTGAAGATTACTGTTGAAACATCAGAGGCAAGCCCGATGGCACCGAGTACTAAAGTGCGTGAGAAAATCTCAAAAAATTAATGCGAATGTATGTATTGTAAGATGGTGATGCGTTTTCTGAAGTGATGTTCCAGAGAGTCTGACACGAAAGATTTTATCCACACCACACATTAGTTTTGGCTACTAAGTACAGTCTGGTTTCTTCCCTCGCAGTCACTCATCACGTTCATTCAAAAATTTTGCGCTTCGTGCGGCAAAAACGAGTGTAGAGGTCAAACGAGGTCCCATAGATTGTTGCAAAATTTACTCGCAAAGGTAGACCGCTGGTTGTATAGTAATCTAGCATCTTGCATAAAGTTTAGGTTTCATAAATGAGCCCCATCGGCGAGTGCGTTTTACTTTACACGCTTTTATGTTCCAAAAGCACGGCCCATTTGCGGGTGGTGCTCCCTCCCGACCCCCACCAAAGGAGAATAGGCACTTTGCATTAACCAAACAAAACTTTACCTTCTTGAAACCTTTCTGTGGCGCATAATACCCAACTGAATGTTTTTGGTGCACATTATTCCCCGTTTTGAGCCAAAGTATCGTTGTACCATGTGAAGCACTCAGTGTTGTGCGTGTAGAGTTAGATGAGCGCAACTGTTAGCAATTTTGTGAACTTTTTATGACTGTGTACTTTGGCAAGAAATGTTTTTGACCAGTGCAGTCTATGCAGATCCTATACATCCATCGTTGTGTCGCTTTGCGGTGTGTAGCGGAAAAGAAATTCTCTGGACTTCGCTCGCTCCAAATGTCGTTTTTTTGGTTCCACATTGATGTTTGCACCAACTTGTTCTTTTATTGGAGACTTGTTGGGTTCCAGAGCGTAAAATTGAGATATTCTGAAGTGACGGGCTCGGTCATGATTTTCTGTCAGTTTTTTACGCCAGCCAACAGAATGTTCCACCTTGCGCGCGCAACTTTCGCCTTTTGTCTGTTTGGTTAGCTGTTTGTCAGCAGTCCCCAGTTTACTATGCCACCTTGGTAGACTCCACTTCATCTTGTGCGCTGACTGGCGTGTTTGGCAATGTTTCACGGCGATTGCGCCCGCTAATATGTCGCCCGCCCTTTAATCGATCAACATGAAGTTCCTGACCTATCAAGGTGAACTGCCGATTAACAAGATGGCCGACGCAAACACGGTCAAGCGTCGTGTGAGGGAAATCCACGATCACGAGCGTCGAGCCTATTTAAATGCAACAAAACCCCCGATTCGACGGGTGAGCGCATCGCCACCCCGATTTAAAGTCACCCATCCCCAACCCCCGCCACCCCCGATCACCCCTTACCCTGGTGGTACAACAACTGGCAGCAGCAATTACATGCGACACGCTAGAACTACGTCCGATCCTTCCGAATACCTCAAACTGGCGCTGTTACAGGGCGCCAAGCCGTACATGAAAGGTACTTGTAGGTTACATGAGTGTTCGAATACGCACCTGAACACTAACTGGTAGTCACCGATAGAAACTCTTTAGCTTGATCACGAGAGTGTGTCTTGGCTGTAGGTCAGGCACCCTCTTCTGTGCAAAGGGTGTGTGTGCTTGTGTGAAAACCAATCGCCTCACTCCTGTCTTCCGAGGTTACTGAGGGTGTACACTCATAGTGGGAAATGGAAACGTTTTTCTCAGTTCTTAGGTTCAGAAACGGTACAGTTGGAAATCAATTCTTCCCTTCAGTTCCCGCGATGATGTGGGCATCCAAATAAATGTTTCGTGTCATATTAGCAAATATTTGTTTGCAGCACCCCCGCGTTCCACGCCATCCTACACCCCCGTCCGTCCCCCCACAAGCACCGGTATGTCCTCGGGTGCTACGACTTCGATATTCAAATCGCAGACATACAATTTCGGACCACCCCCGCACTCCGTGCCTGAAGTTCCAAGATCGGAACCGGCCGGTATCTTGCAGCGACCTGATAGTTTAGGTAGGCAGATTCGGACAGTAAGTATGTATTTCTGCTTTATTGCAATCTGTTGCACTTGAGCATGAAGAGGTTAATGGAAGACTGATTACCACAGTAAGGGAGCCATCAAATTGGTGTCATGTCCATCTAGCGTTGTGTTTGACAACGCCGATGGAGAGTGCCAACAAGTGAAAAAAACATTTATTCCCCATCTGCCAGGTTCCTACGGCACGAGTCTTGACTCAGTGCCGATCAGCAGCCCGATGCCCCCAGCGCGACCGCCGCCACCCACTGCCGTTGTATCGAGACAGTACGAACCACACAAGAACTACAGAGGTGACCGTATTTTTTACATATATTTTTTCTAAAAATAAAACTAACAAAACGAAAATTTGATTTGCAGGTGGCAGCGTGCCGGTCCGCGATCAGACCCCGCCGTCGGGTCGAATTGAGCATCGCAAAAACAGCGCCGGCGCGCAAGAAACTTGGTTCGCACTGCCCTATCAGGTGATGTTTCACAATATACCCATTTTCTTTTAAAATTTATTTTTGTTTAGATTTGATCCATGATTTTTCTTTTGCAGGAGCGCGAGCATCGCACGCGTCAGATCAAGCAGGCCGATTTCAAATATCGCGGTATCGGACCGATCGATGACGGAATACCGACCGGACTTAGACAGGTGACTATTTGCCTGATCTTAATGGGGACTCTGCCTATTTATGTGCTTGATCAACTGCCTTTTTGTTGTAGCACGTGGAAGCCGGTGGTCGCCAGCACGACTGGTACAAGTTGATGTACAAAAAGCTGCACCAGTTGGAGCCATCAGAAAGTCAGTTAACGCATAAAACAGCTGATTTTGTCTTTTTTGACAGAACTAAGAATTGGACAACATGATTAACAGACAGGAAACTAAAAAAGGAGGTCTGACTGGCTCATACAGCTTGACTCATTTACGTTCAACCCCCGAATATAACCCAAATCACAGCAAGTGGTACTCTATCACGCCATGCTCGACTCATGGTAACACTTACTCATTAGTGGTCAGCTCAAATGGTCAAATCACTTAGTCAACGCACAGCAGCCCAGAGTGAGAGCGAGAAACAACACAGGCATTCGGGCTAAGTTGACGAAGTGTTTTGACCACTTGAGTTGACCACTCTAACATAAGCCCTCATTGTACCATACCGGCATTGATGATAACCTGCACCTGTAGAGAATTCAAAGCACGGGAGTCATGCAAGGAAACCATTTTCAATTTTTTTGCACACGCATGCGTCATTTAGTGCTGAGTAACCAGAAACAAGTCATTTTTTGAAAACACCTGCGACCGCATGCAGGCTAGTGCTACGAGTTTGAAAGTTTCGACACTAAAGTGCGTTGCTAAACGTTATTCCAACTGGATTTTTATTCGTCTGCGACGCCTTTCCTTTGATAGGATCAAGAGTCTTTTTGTGAAAGTCGCGCGCTCTTACTGCGTTTCTAACTGTTCAAAATGACGGCTGGCAGCACAAAAGAGACACGTTTTTCAGCGCAAAAAGAAACTTCTGGTAAATTATCCTTTGGAACTGGTTTTGGGCCTTAACGTTTGCGTTAAGTCACCTATAAAGTTTGTATAACTTGAACATCAGAAGGTCTTAAACCACTCAAACACATTCAGCGATATTTAGTTAGGCGTGACAGGCCGTGTTCCGGACAGTGGTCCCGAATAATATTGTTACCACTGGACCTTGAAGGAACAAAAAGTTCGACATTATTTATGTCGTATCAACATTTGACAAAAAGCTAAAAATAAAAATAAACAATTGCAAATATGCCCCAGCGCTACATCACTATTGGTGAGCTCAACAGACCCTAACCATACTCTTTTTTCCACTAACCCTTTCAGACGAGTCTATACTTCGCTACCAAATGCGAGGCTCGCGCTCACCGATGCCTGAAGTCGTGCCTTCCAGACCCCGGATGCCCTCAGAATCATGGGTATCAAAAAACACTGCCCCTGGAGCGAGTATGTCGATGACTACTAATTCTGGGGGTTGCGGGTGTAATCTATTTCTTGAACGTTATCTGGTGTCGTTATCTGCGGCCTGGTTACTTTGCCTCATTTCAAGCACTTGACTCGTGGCAGGCAATATAACTCGAACACGCCGTTTTTGCTACGGACCAATAACAATTCCAAATACTATCACCACGTTTTGCGGGCACTCTTTAACCAATGGTTATTTTTCTCGCGAAAATTGACCATATTTATTTTTATTTCAGTGCACTCGCCCGGCCGCTACGGCGACTTTCTTGACGACCCCGATCTTTGTGAGTTTGTTTATGCAGTACACTTTATTCTACAGTTTTTTTCGCATGGTCCTACGCTACACAGCTTCGAGTATCTGTTTCGCTTCGGTGCTTTCGCCAAGTGCTCACCGCCATTTTGTTTCATCTTTCTTTCCTGCACCTTTTAGCGTACGAAAGAGGCTGGACACCACAACCATATACCACTGGCGGATCGCCGACACCCGGTGAAGGTTAATTAATGGTTGCGCCTGCTTTGGAATTCCAAACACTTTCCTTGCACCCTTCTCCACAAATCTGTTTGACATCAAGCTCAGTCCGCTTTGTCGTTTATTCAAGGAATGGACCATTCAACTTCGACCGGTGTTAAAACTGGTTCTGCTTGAATCTCAATATCGGTAGGTAGAGTTAAGGCTCCCGAAAAGTTGCCAAGCACGCCTTAACAACAGGCTATACCTCAAAGATTGAGCGAGGAGCATCATGCTTACACGAAATGCACAATTCATGTCCAGTGCTGATACTCTCAGTAGAACATGCTGCACCGGCAAAATCAAGACAAACGGTTTTGTTAGGCGGTGTTCCAGCATGTTCCCACTGGAGATTAGCATACTGGGTATTACATGATGTTGTTTCATTGATGGCGGAAACCCTTGGGACGAGTTATAGGTTATCCAGGAATACAAGTTAGTTCTGGTAGTATGAAATAATACAGTAGAGCTTCAACGGGACCGAATAATTCTCATGGACATGCTTGCAAAGGCAAACCCACACGCACAGCTTTGGGATTGCAGCTGAATGACTTTTGAACTGACCAGTGTTTAGCTGCACAATCTGTGGCACATAAGGATTTGATTATGTAAGTGCTTTTGCTGGGTTTAAATCAGCTTCTCGGTCCTCATACCCTTGTGCACACTCGCTTAAACAGTTTAGGATCAGCCTAAATCCACTTTATGAGTTGCTCTCAATATTGGGTCTTTTTGCTTTCTCTAATCTTTTTAAGGACACGGACGTCGACAAAAATCAGCAAAAGAAAGAAAGGGCTGAGCCGACAAAAATCACCAGAGAAAGAAAGGCCTGAAAAAAGTTTTCCGATAAGAATCAGTTAAGAGAACTTGTTCTATAGTTGGACGGATAGCTCAGCGCATATCATCGCCATACATATGAACTGTTCAGGCATTTGGAACTTGGCTTTGAGCGCTCTCTTGTTCGGACTAACGGCTCTTTCTAGTGTTCCGCCAGACATTCATTGACTTGCTTTGTGCACGTTCTCGGAAAACTTTTGTACTTGGGAAGAAAACATTGTCTGAACTCTTTCATATGCTTGCCCAAGCAGTGCTTGATATGGTATTTATTCACCTGCTGTTGAATAATGCCAAACCGGCTGTTCTGGAGAGCGCGCTGTGTTCCGAAGCTGTACGTATATTTCGGCACCAAAGCATCCAATTTTGTCTCAAGCCTCTGCAGCTTGAAAAGCAAGATTGATTGGTTTAGACACATAGTGCGTCACAACTGATGGTTGACACTTGACGCCAATTTAGCGCTGCCTTCTTTGCTCACCCTGTAGTTCTTTTGTGTTCCAACCAGGATTTCTTTCACCCTCGTGTCAACCACTTTGTGCCCAGATTTATTGCCTTGTTCGCTTGAAACTTGCTTTTTGAGCTTTGTCTTCGCTAAATTCTGTGTACTTCGCTATGCTGCCCTTCTTTGGCGCGTTGCGCAACCGTCTCTCACAAAATAAGCGCAAACAAGGTATCCGCCATTCAAAATTTTTAATGACTTCGCTTTAATTTGATGACTGTTAAGTCCACGTCCAGAACTGAATATGATTAAAACGGATTTTCTTTAAATTCAGCGTACAACAACCGTTTGATGCGATCCAAATCGGCGGGTCGCTACGAATTCTCCAGCAGTTCCCCGGCACCCAACCTTTCACCGAGCGGTCGAGAAATCGTTAAAGCCAGCTCGCCTGGACTCAGAACGTATAAGGTTAATTCCAGGGGTTAATTCGATGAAATGATTTCACTTCTTGTGTAATGGTCCGATTTAAAACAAAGCGCCTTTGTTTCGTTTCTTATGTATTATTGGCATGTCACACCATCATGACGTTATTTTTGTTTACCAACAGCTGACACTCGGAACAAGACTTTGTCCAGAGGCGCACAGGACAGAACACGCCAACACATTGAAGCCAAATTATTCCATTAAAATATATTAGAGTCCCCACAGTCCGTGTGACACCCTTTTTGCGCACAGCGCCCCGCCAAAAAAAAACCAACATGCTATGGAGGTCGTTTCGTTTCGCTATTCTCGTTATTGTTCAGCCACACTGCAACGCCGATAGGAATGGCTAAAATTTGTACCTCTAATGTCATGTGTTCTCGATGAAAAAAGTCATCTGCGGGATGCAAGTCCCACAGAAGAACTCTAAATTCAATTTTGTGTCGAAATGTTAGAGACCAAAAACACTTGGGTGCCGCCCGAAAACTCTGTCCGTTTATTTCCCTTTTTTTCACTACCTGATTTACAGGTTCAACCAAGTCGTATTGAAAATTATGTGCCCGGAGAGTCGAGTCTGGCAAAGATTGAACAAGAGGCTAGTTCCAGTTGTTTTGATCAATTATTAGCTCATATTTGTTTTTCCGCATCCTTCCTGCGTTTCTCTTCTTGTTTTGCATGCAACTGCTTGGTTTCAAAAGTAACTGTCAGCAGCTGTTTAATCTGCTTGGTTGGCTATGAAATTTTTGACCAGTTTTGGTTTTTCGAACTTCGAGTGTTTCCATTTCACAAGTTTGTTGCCCTTTTCCCGTATACTGTCCAAGCGCATTAGTGTGCCGTTAACTCAGATACATACACAAACAGGCACACACAGACGCACGCATGCACGAGAATTGAATTTATCCCACTATAAGCTTCTTATGCTCAAATTTAGACATACAGTATGAGACTGTGAAGATATATGGGACAAAATTTTGAATGCGCTCTGAAACAATAAGCCAACTGCGTTGTTAATGTGCACCGGTAACATGAGTCTTGTTTCTGTACCATATTCTAATCTTATGCCCCGCAGGCATTATGCTTTCTTGTATCACTGACGTGTGCACGCGTGTTGCAATTTTCCCAGCGTGTGCTTCCAAGCAATATGCCAGCCACACGTGGTAGTGTTATAGCGCTAATATGACAATACATACCTATACACTGGAGGCCAGTTGGGTCAGTAACTGGTCATATTTGAAAGACCATCCGAGCCCTATTATTATACACACACATGCGGTTCCTATTCTTAAATGCTCGGTAGGCACAAAATGGCATTTTTGGTTCTTCTTGCTTAGGTTCTGGTTTCAAAACAAGCTTTGCACACGACAGGCACTGGAATCGACACAGAAACAACATTATTTCCATGGCTGAATGCTGTTGTCAAACATTCAAACCGTATGAATGATATAATTTCGTCCTCTGCCAGCGCGGTGCCCCGGCTGACTGGCACCCCCCAAAGTCTTAAACTGGTAGTTAGTTGCTCCTTTGAGACCTTGCACACATTCAGAAGTGACCATTGGTCTTTGATGGACATTTTGACTGACTGACTGTTCCAAAGGGCCTTTTGAGAATTTAGCTGCTGGAATTATCAGCTTCACGCGTGAATATGCTTGAATCAAAGCTAATGTCCAATTAAATTCTTTCATTGAACACTTGGGTGTATGTAGCTTCTGGGGAACGTTTTGAATTTGCTTCTTCGGCTGCTGGTGTTGAAAAAATCCCAAACGAAAATGTCTTTTGCGACTGATGTGTGCTAATGGTGAGTATTACATTCACTTGAGCAATTTTAGTACAGCTGTTTTTTTTATTTCCAGGTAATCTTCAATAAGCTGGCTGGTCATGCTTTATTTGGTTTTCGCCATTGTGTTATTGGAACGGAGGCTATTTTCAGTTGCCAGTCATGTGGTCCATGATTGCTTACACAGCTTGCGTTTGCGCACCACAAAGCACTTGATGTCAAGCAAGAGAGCGCATTATGTATTTGGGTGGTTAGGTACTAATACAAGTTTTCACTTTGGTTCCCAAACACGCTCGCTAACCAGACATGAGAGCCGTTCACCTAAGTATAAAAACACGCGCGTTTCCTTCCCTTCAGTGAACTAACTGGATCAATAGTTTTTTTACGCGGCTGAAATAAGAATAAGCGCGCCAAAAGCCCAAAAATTGGCCCAGAACTCGCTTTATTCCTGTATTTGTCTTCATGGTATACATGGTACATTAGCTGACACAACTTGCGGTTTCAGAGCCTAACGCTTCAGGCTTCAGAAGACCTTTAGCACATCTCAGCCAGAAACCGCGTTTCGTGAGCTGCTGCCAAGTGGGCCTATCAAAAGACTGAAACCGCCGCACTGGGACCAAACGCGAAAACGCGTGCTGAAATAAAAAAACACCGGCCTTTGACTGATTATTATACAAGGCGCTCAGACAAAACAAGCTGAGCCGCAAAATATAGCCATGTTACACCTTTGCGCCTTCTTTTGACATCGAACCTTCTCAAACTGAAACTTCTTGGTGTCGTCCAAAACTTTGTTTTGATCCCAAGGTTTGGTCCAGAATTGGGGCGCTTTTTTTCAAAAGAACATGCAAAAAAATGTATATTCCGTGCGCGTGGTACAAATCTTCTCAACAGGCCGTAACTAACGCTTTTGACACTTCCAAAAACTCTTTCTTTTCAAGTATCCAACAACATGTTCGAGAACTGCGGGCATTGTGCTCCAAGCTGAAATCTTTTGGCACCTTTTCTTTTTTCAAAAATGCTTCCTGGTGAAATTATCGCGTTAAGTCAGCTCTTTCTAAAAGCGCACTGCCTCACCGACTTACATATTCCTGGCATGAACCTTTGCTCAACTGCTTGGAAAATTCAATTTTTGAACCCCTCTTTTTGCAATGTTCCTGTCTTTTTCCTGATAACGAAGTTCGCCGAGCGGCTTATCAAAAGAGTTCCTTTTATTTGCTTTTCGACTTTCGCTTTTTTATGCGCATAACCTGTATAGCTACATATGCACCATAATCGTCCATTTTAGACGATTCTTTCTGCAGACACGTACAGGGGAATATGGAGTACCCATAAGCTGACTAGTCGCGAGTCTGATATCATGAAATGGCATGCGCTTCGCTGCTGTTTGCAGCTTTCTTGATTCCACAAGTTTTTTGGTTGCGGACGCACATTACATCGCCTGGCCCAAAATTGGTTCGCGAATATTTTTCCTGGGTTTGACCGCGCGCGATCTACTGTAGGTACAATACATGGTCGTGCGCCAGTACTTATGTATGCGCGCTGTTAAAGTACAGTACCATAAAAGTTTACAGCCTAAACACCAGCTGCTTAGCACATGCCTTTACTTCCGTCTCCCTTTATAGCCAGTGTCACTTCACTTGACCAAAAGAGAAAAATGCAGCAATAATTTTGGCGTCACAGAAAATACGACAAGAATCATGTCACAACACTGTCCGCTAATACGAAGTGAGAGTCTTCAAGAAATGCACCTTGCCTCCTGGCGAGGGCTCAGATGGAGACGGCGTAGAGTGAGTACTTTTTGCGCAACTATTCTTCGGTGATCTGTCTTACTGTTCTGTGCGGTTTTGGAAAAATAACCCGGCCTCACAAACTTGTGGCACTTGTCAATTATTCAGAAAAATTTTGCGGAACTAGACCGGGGTCCATACCAAAGAAAATATATGATTTTGCACTGTAATTCACTTATACAGTATGAAAGTATAGGTATGCTTATGTTTCTGTCCCAAAACCTGAATTACGGCTTGCTCGCAGCATAGTTTATGACCACATGGTCTCTAAACTTTTTTGCACGATCTTTTTTCATGTGATGGCTGACTTTTTCTGCAACACTCGCATGCGCACCCGTTGTTTGGTATGCTTGGCGCATGTATCTTACCTAGCAAGCAGCTGGCCCCTGACCCCGCATGCTAATTTCGTTTTTTATTTCCGTAATTGTGCTTCATATTCGTTTTTTGGATCTCAGTTATTTTGTTTCCCAATCAGGTGGTTGCCGAATTGCGTCTAATCGATCGAATGGAAAGAGAACAGAAACAGGCCGCCACGCAAGTGGACCACACAACCGTAACTCCATGTAAGAACCGGGTAACGGCGACCAGCTCCGAGCCTGATTTGACAAGGCGAGACGCCGAGCTCGCATCCCGATATGTGCAAGATTGGTGTGCCAAATTTCGGCAACTTCGTCACGACCATGAGAACTGGCTGCAAGAGAAAAGCATGGTGATTATTTTAAATGCGTATGGTCTTTGTGTTTTGGGGCATGACTTGTTTTTTGGTTTGCTAATTTGGTTCTTGTTTTTCCATTTCGTGTAGCAGGGCAGTGAGTGTCGTTCGTGATGTTTCACAGACCATTGGTTGGTCTGCATCGCACCTCGCACAATGGAATTTTAGTTCTCCAAAGAATGAATTAACTATTAGCTGAGAATAATACTGAGAATTGAACAGCCTGTTTCTTTGCAGCGCGCCCGTCAGAGTTCCGTGCCGCCTCGTTCCGGAGCGCCCGACGTTATCTTCCCGCCAAAGTACGATCCCTATCATCAACAACAACCAAAGTGAGCTGTGAGAGAATTTTCATCGCCTTTATCATGGTCCTCTCAGTTCGATCATTCGAGATTGGCATCAAACTTTGTGGTCCTTCATAAAACATTTTTCTGCCGCAAATATAAATCGGCTGGTGTAAAAATTTTGGATAAAATGAGCGGATCAGTAATTTATGGAAAAATGTTTGTGCAAAAGTTGCCTTGTTCCCACAGATTATTCGGTCTATCAATCGATACCGGTCCCAATCTAACTCGTCGTGGCCCACTGCCGTCACCCAGCCAACGTGAGGTGCATGAATGGTACAAGAACATACAGGTAATGGGGGGGGGGTGGGGGGGGGGGGGGGGGGGGGGGGGGGGGGGGGGGGGTGGGTTCGGGCTTGTTTGAATGCCTGTTTCGTGGTACTGGTAATAAATGTCGGATTTAACATGATGTTTTGAAACGTTTTTTGCAAAATAAATGTGAATTTTGTTTCTTTCATGAATGCATTTTACAGCACGGTGGTGACGTACCGTTGCAAGGCTTGAGGCAGACTGCGCCCGACCGAGCTGGTAAATTTCGATATCCGTTGTCTTTCAATGTTTGCCAAAATTTTGTGCTTATACTGTAACAAATTTGTTGTGTTTCGGATCATTTGGTAAACGACCAAAATCAACTGACTGAAAAGCTAATCCGCAAGCGCATGTTTCTAATCAGGGTTCCCAAAGCTCACCTTGTACCGCATGAATGTTCTTAATCTTGGGGTACTCACTCACACCTTTGTACGCTGCTTCGTGTACATGATGTTCAAAACCGATTGGGCTTCTAGATAATGTGTAATCTAGACATGGTCATGCTACACTAACCCGCTTTTAGATCAGGGTGTACTAACCGCACATTAAAATTTTCTAGATTCCTACCAGCGATTCGCGAATTTTCTCCAGCGACACCGGCAACAGCAACAGTCAACCTCCTCCGCTCATCCTCATTCCGGTCTTGTACAAGGACCTGCCATTGCCACTAACATCAGCTTCAGTTCCGAACCGGGACCCAACACTAGCGTCAATTCCGTAATTATCCCACAAGGTCTGGACGCACACACACTTTCCGTAATGAGTCAACGCATTGGCTATCGGCAGTATTTCATGCAAAACTTTCATTACGAACAAAAATGTCCGCCGATAAAAAATGCCTATTTTGCATCCACCAGCCAGCAAACAAACAGCAACGACCAAACATACAACGAGGCCTCCTACCTGCATCGACTTTCCAACGGCGGCTGCAGCACGTCGCGTGACACAAAGCCATCGACTTCAAACGATCGTGCTGAAACCTTGTCATCAAACAAAGCAGCGCTCAAAAACAATCTCCCGGAGTCCTCCCCCAAAGCCGTCCATTCGCCTGTGTTTAGCTCTCCGGTCCGACCCAGCACCAGTCAAGTTCAATATTCGGGAAAATTTGCTGTTGAACGGTCAAAAGTGCTCGATTTCCACCTACCGCCTCATCGAAGGCCCCTGAGCACCCCTGGACAGTCTCTCGAGTCAAGGCCCGACCCAAGTCTTTGTCTCGACCGGGCTGCAGGCGCCTGTCGTTGTCGTCGTTGTGGTGGTCTTTTGGAGTCAGGCGAATTCGACTCCACTTTCAAGGAGGTCGACGAATGTCTGCAAATGCTCACACCGAATGATATGACGCCTGTGAAACATCAGAATCTGAATTTCGGGACCTCTTTCGTTCGCGCCCCGATTCCCCGAAACAGGAACCGCATCAGTGCGAACAACAACAACCGGCCCAATCCCCCGGATCTGAGATGGTTATCCGAATTGTCCTCCTATTTGGCCAGCAGTTCCGATTTGGACCAACGTCGTCGAAGCGAAGCTGATCTGGCATATGACAAGGCCTGTCATCAACTGCTTACGGCGTGTGAGGAGATTGACCAACTTGTGACTGAGCTAAGGTCCTCTAGCAATCACAGGTCGAGGTCATCCGGACCCCCTGGGTACCACTATGCGACTGAGGGTCCCACCACCGTCCAAAGTGCCGCCGCCACGCCCGCGGCGAGAGTACTAACGGAATTGCAGGCTGTCTTTAATGCTAAAGGCTCAATACCGAGAAGTGCCAGTGCCCCGGCTGCCAAGACCGTGGTCTACGGTAGTCTGAATCCCAATCTGGATGCAAGTCTCGTCAACAACACCCAACATTTGCTGTCGAAATTCGAAAAACGCAATCATGGGCTCTCGGCACGAAGTTTGGCGGTCTCAACGCGAAATAGCACCAACAGCGACCACGGCAGTGGCGGCGGTCCGACAGCGGCGAAACGCAGCAAGACTCCGCTGATGTATCAATCGCCCACAAACGGCGTGAGGAAATGGACACGCGTTATGATGCAACCGGCCACAAGTCTGCCACAGATCACGGAGGTGTCCAGTTGCGAATCGAGGTGAGATATGCTTTCTTTTTCTTTTCATTTATTTCTTGTTTTATTTGCTTTCATCTTTTCCATAATGAGATGTTACTCTGTAAGTATATCCACCATTTATTTTTAACCCGGAAAGCAGTTCAGTATATTCTCTGAACATCTTTCGTCCAAAACTAAAGTGCAAGCGTCTGACAGAACGTTTATGCCAAAACTAAGAAATGTTACACTTGTATCTTGATTATAGCTTAGTACATGTCATTTTTCAAGTCAGTTTGTAAAACTACTATACGAGCAGCATGTTTTCCGGAACTCAAATGTAGTCCCGCCGCAAGCGCTGCCAAAGACCTTTTGATTCAAGCTTAGTGATCAGTTATGCTCTTGCAAACCTATAATGTCACGGAAATCTCCCCCATCTTGCTGTGTGGTATATGTCGAATCTTGATCCATTTTCGGTGTCTCCGGCCTGCCAACAAAGCACAATACCTACCTGGTGTCCTGTATGCCCGTTCGTTTCGACCACCCACGTTCACCTTTACAAGTGCAACCTCATATTGTTTTACGATTGCCACAAATATTGGTTCAGTAAGATAAGACTGCGTTGGTTCTCACCAATGTTCCTCGAAACGCTATGACAGGTTGAGGTTCAGCGGTTTCTCAGTTCGGAACCGAAATGCCATAATTTGATACTTTTTCGTGCAGCGTGTGAGCAAGATAGATGGCATTTTCAACGCTAAACTCGCTGGCGGGAGCCAAAATGGCATTTCACGCCGAGACCTACGTGAGCAGAATTGAAAGCTTACGCAAAAACTTTCCCCGTTTTCTGTCATATGCCCACACAAGTGCACAGCACACCACAAAACCTGCTGAGCGCTGAGCTCAGGTCCATCTTTATGTTCAAAAACGCCCACAGACAGCTAATCTTTGAACGAACCCAAAATTTTGTCCGAAGGCAAAGTTCCAGCGAAGTTCTTGTTGCAAACACACAAATGGCGCTGAAAAGCTTGGGTCCAACCAGAACCGAGCCACAATTTTTAGCTAATGCAATGTGTGATTTTTGAAAGACAGCACGCACACCATACGTGTGTGTGTGTGTGTGTGTGTGTGTGTGTGTGTGTGTGTGTGTGTGTGTGTGTGTGTGTGTGTGTGTGTGTGTGTGTGTGTGTGTGTGTGTGTGTGTGTGTGTGTGTGTGTGTGTGTGTGTGTGTGTGTGTGTGTGTGTGTGTGTGTGTGTGTGTGTGTGTGTGTGTGTGTGTGTGTGTGTGTGTGTGTGTGTGTGTGTGTGTGTGTGTGTGTGTGTGTGTGTGTGTGTGTGTGTGTGTGTGTGTGTGTGTGTGTGTGTGTGTGTGTGTGTGTGTGTGTGAAGCTGTGTGATCATTTTTGAAAAGTGCACCTTTGCTCACATGCTGTGGCGTTTTGAAGTTTTTTCAAAGCCGGAGCGAACTTCAGTTTTCGCTACAGATGCTTTTTCGCTATTCAGGTTGCACATCCAAGATATTGGGTTCCAGCTAGCGTTGCCTAAACGTCTTTGTTTCACACATCCACTGCGCCCAAAGAACGTGTTTATCGAATTTTGATTTCTTTTGGTTCAGCAGATGTCTTTGCCTTGCCTGAGGTTGTAAAACACAGCTGGTCCGGCGCGCTACTGTGCCCTATAGTTCGTTTCATTTCATACCCACCAAAGCTGAAGTTCCGAACAATGTTTTTCTCAGGATATTCTGTTTCATTTCAGCGCATCACGTCATTCTACTTCAATTCGATTTTAATTTCAGTCTGATCATAATCAACCAATTCAAATTAGTTAAGGCAATTGTTGTTTAGCACTCAGTTTGTCGACTCAAAAACGTTCTGGGCGAGAATCGCCCTTAAACCTGAAGTTAAAAAAAATTAAAAAATGCCTTCTGGTGTGCATCACGCTCTCTTCCAAAACCACCCTGAGTCCGCAAGCTGAGCTCCGAACTATAAAATTGTCTCAATGAACGATCTGCTCAATATGACACATCACCTACTTGCAGTTTGACGGCATCCAAACTGAGCGATGTGTGTGGCGGTGGTGGACAGGACACGGCGCGGTCAATGACCAGGTCACAGTCTGCGACCGAACTCTCACTGGCTGGCCTCGATGCAGCACGCAATTCATCCAATCAGGTTCGCCGTGCACTGAGCTGCTTTGGATACGGTATTTTTTAGTAAAGACCTATGACCCAGCTTTTTGTATATTCTGGGACAGTGAACACCGCTAATTTTTGAAACCGGATGTTTTAAAAACTCATGAGTGTTCTATTTTTCAGGAGACAGTGACGCAACGCAAAGCCTCATCCGAGAAACCGCAATCCGCTACAACGACTGCCAACGACGCTAGTCCACTAGACGAATCAACGACTCCCGTTCAAGATCCACTCAACATCGAAACTGTCGAAACCCAGACTCATACTATAAAAGAGAAAGCGCCATCACCCGAGGAAGTCAAAATCGAAGATTCCACTCCACCAGCGGAGGAACGACAGAATAATAAAGCAAAAGAAGGGAAAGAAAGAGAAAACCATCATCGACTCTCCAACGAGAACAATAAAACTCCGACTGAGGAGGCTGTGAGCAGCATGAGAACCACCAGTTCATTGACAAATATCCACATTGACTCAACGTCAACGAACGCCATCGATGCTGAAGAAAGTGACACCATCAAACGACGTCCGAAACGCGCCCACAGTCATCGATTAGTTCAACATCATGGTTATCCTTCGGTTGGAGACCATTTGGCCCGAACCATTGAGGAACTCAAATCCGCTGCCTCTGATCTCAGTCTGAACACCGCTCATGAGAAGGCGTCTGATACTGGAACTTTCTGGCAATTCCGGTACCGCCGACTACCACCGCCCGGCGTCGCTAACATGGAACAGAGCACGTATTCAAGCACTGGGGGAGGAGGGGTGCTTGGACCGTTCATGGCTCAAGGCATATCCCTGACGTCGAGTGAGTCCTCATTGAGTGCCAGTGGTGAAGGGTCATCGTCGCCCCCACCCCCGCTGCCCTCTGCCCTGCTGGGGCTTGCGACGACCGACCCCCTGACTGGGCAAGGCGTTCGGCAAAGTCGCACGCGCGCCCGCAGGACTGTGATCAGCACTAACCCGCATGTACTAACCGCACGCGTGCCAAAGTCCCGCTCAGAGTCTGCACCGGCTTTTCTTAACAAAATCGGCGGTCAACAAAAGAACCAGCCGCTGCTCTACAACTCCAAACCACGCACTCACGCGCTAAACCTGGACCTCAAAACCAGTACCGGAACTGGTTCGATGGACAATACACGGCCTTATTCGTTCATGATTCGCAAAGCCCCGCCTGCCGCTACGGGCCTGTCCTATAGCAGGCCGCTGAAGGGCACCCCTTGTACGCCGAAGACTACGCAAGTGATTGGGCCCGGAGCGACCGGTTACGACAATTGGTTGCTGGAAAAGTACGGCTACAGCCCGCCACCCACCGGGCCACCCCCACAATCCAGTGAAACATCAACTGCTTACACGTCTGCTACTTATACTAACCATCATCGCTACTACTCGATGTGCTCGTGCCCCATTCCACCCAAACGAGGTACTTTGTTGTCGGTTCGGTTTGGCTTAACGAGCGGTCTGTTTCGGTCTTTG
Organism: Rhynchonema sp. JSB1_4; assembly: GCA_030248065.1. Taxonomy (NCBI): domain Eukaryota; kingdom Metazoa; phylum Nematoda; class Chromadorea; order Monhysterida; family Xyalidae; genus Rhynchonema; species Rhynchonema sp. JSB1_4. The sequence continues at coordinate 115,919 of JASAMV010002651.1, read as the reverse complement.
CCTTTATCATCTTGTCCCGCACACACGTTTTGATAAAAGACCGGACTGGGCCGGTCTGATCTTAACACTGCGCCAGATATTGTGTTGGTGCCCTAATTATTTGTGTTGCATTTTGGTTCTCCACCTAAAACAATAACCTTTCTATGGATAATGCATGACTTGCCCATAACAGAAATTTCCCACAATGTCACCTACATATCACAGTAGTCTGACCAGAAATTCACACTCTGTTTGCATGACTTTCATAATGAGGCTAAAAACAGCGGTATCCCGTGTAAAACATCTAAAAGTAACCAGCTTGCAAAAAATGCTTGCAAATCTGCAGGTACACCTTCCGCCGGCTGGGACGATGGCACACTCGAACGACGGGATGTCGATCGGATCTTTGAGGAGGAGAAACGAAAACGACACGAACGCGAATTGATGGAGCAAAGGAACAGACGACACGGATACAAGTACGAGGGACTTGGGCATTTGTTTGGTGTCTTGTGGATGGGTGGTGCACCCACACTGACGATGACCTAAGTAGTGCACTACCGGCGTTGTTGTTTGCCTTCAACGGTGAAGTTGAAAAAATCAGGGCGGTTTAAACATGTAGAAAGGATGCTGTAACGCCCAACACATTCGGCTGTATCTTGATGTTTCATGATGCTGGAGACATCTTCTTTCATTTCACAACTACAATTTTTTTTCAAAACAATGGGCGTAGGCACGCGATCTAATTATGTCGATAAAACTGATGGTAACTACACGGCTGTGTGTGGGCAAAGCAGCAGTTGTTGCTGACAGCTGAAGGTGCACTTCTTATCACAATACTCCTGCTTCAAATACGTCTGACCCATTCTGCAGGGTTACGCTTATCTCCAATTTTTTCATCTCAGATATTATAAACTTTATAATGTAAGCAACAGGCTCTCGGGCTGCTCGTTTTTTTTACAATAGCGACGAAGCATTTCTGTTTCGCAACAACGAATAGAAAAACAAATATTTGAAGCCAGCAAATTCCACCAACCCGAATTCCAATGGAGTCATATTATGACGACGATTATTGTAGCCCGTCGCAAGCGCCAAAAGGCTACACTGCTGAGCGATTCGACCGCTTTATGGATGAATCAGCCACTCATAGTCCCAGCACCTCCATAGGTTTGTGTCGGAAGGGCTTGTTTACTTTTATTGTTTGAAATTATGAAAAATTAAATAAGATCTGTATAAAATATTTGCCAGGTCGTGGTCGTTCTCCGATGGGCGTCGAGCTGCGCGGCATCGCCAAAGCGCTCTACAGCTTCAACTCACACAATCCGAGGTCAGAAAAACTAAATATTTTGTCTGTAAAAACTGAAATAGTTCAAAAATATTTACTCTTTCAGGGAATTGTCCTTCAAAAAGGGCGAACTGATTCGAATTCGTCGTATGATCGACCAAAACTGGTATGAAGGCGAGCTGAGAGGCCGAATCGGCATCTGCCCCGTCAATTACGTTGAGGTGGGTAGTGAAGCACCTGATGTTTCACTATGGACTTCAACCTCAAGCTTTATGATGCAACTGTACGAACTTCAAGCACAAAACATTGCAAAATTTCTTTCCCGTTTCAGTTAGCAGCAGTGGCCAAACCCGACCAAGGTCTTCAATTCACCGAAGTTGAAGAAGCACAGATCGGCATGGCTAAAGCGTTGTTCCCGTTCTCGGCAAGGAACCCGGCTGAACTCAGCTTCAACAAGGTATCGGTTAATTATGAAATTTAGTGGTCCGGTTCTGAAGAACTTATTGCAAAACCTTTGTGAAGCAGCAACTCCGGCTGCCCGACTGTACGTGTATATTGCCAGTGCGCATGTAGCCAAGCTGGCTGATGTTACACAATGGCATGCTTTCGCTGCGGGTTTTGGTAATCGGATCGAGACTATCACCACAGTTTTGAGAACGCGATAATACATATGCCACCCATTCAAATATATCACTTTTACCCTGTGATTCCAAACGGAAATATTTCCAAAATCCCATTCCAGAACGAATACATCACGGTGAGCAAGCGAGTGGACGAGAACTGGCTGGAAGGTCGGACACATGACGGCAACATGGGTATATTCCCGGCAAACTATGTCACTCTACTTCGGGAACCGATCGCCACGCGCAGCAGTAAGTTGATGCAGTTGTCACAACAGTCTGCCCTCTTTAAGGGACAGAAATTGGGGCGCTCATTATTTTCAAAGCCGCGCAATTTACGTTAAGCTCATTTTGTCGACACCTTTCCTCCTCCCCCGAGCTGATGTTTCACTCCAGAATACGCCAGCGATTTCTCCCCGGTGCCAAGTGCTTCCGACTCCGGTATCTCACCCGGCTTGTCGCAGCAGACAAAACGGTCGGTGTTATTAATTTTCGCTCATTTTTTATCATTCGTTTTCGTACACTGTTCACGTTACTTCCCAAGTGAAGCACTCTGCAAGGAACAGCACTGAAACAAAGAAAAAATTCGAACAAGGACTATCAATCTATACGTACACAACGTATAGCACGTGACTCACAACCTGCGACAGGGATAAAGAGAGCATTGGCACAGCATGACATGAACTTCGATCTCAACAGACGGTCAAACTTGGAACAAAACCAATTCCAATAAAATTTTAGAGGCAGCAGTTGGCGTTTTGCCCAAATAAACACAATGAACATGAAAGCTCGAATTTTGCATCAATTGATCAAAAGGCTTATGTCAACTCAAACAGTGGTTTCCGGGTTGAGCCAGAGCTACGGGAAACATACATATCAAACGGGACCTACTAACGTCCTCTTGTAGCTTTTTTCTACTTTCTTGTCGTTTTCAGATGGCTTTGCATCCTGGCCACGTTTTTTACTTGATTGATGAAGCAGAGCTTATATGCGGATCGAGTTTACTCAACTGAACTCCATTTTTCACTGTTATGATTATGATGACCATTTTAACCGGCTTGTGGTCGTAGTTCATCTGCAATTGACGAACCCATACATTTATTATCATGTAGGTGCAGTGATGTCATGAGCCAAACTAGAGAGATGTGTTCATCCCCAACATCATGACCAAATATTTATCTAAGCTAAAAATAATGGCAGCAGGTTCAAAAACATAAAAACAAACCACGAAACCGCACATAAGCTTAAAGGCGGGGCGGACCATCACTTGGCCAAAATCATACCCGAGCCATTACCATACTTTATCTGTCGCGCGCGCGCGTTTGACCGTTTTGGCCCCGTTGGGTGCTTTTGGAGATCACAAATTTTCGTATTGTCAATATACGCCGCTTGGGTCTGGAAAAGTTGCTTAGAACATGGCACCAAGAACCGAGAGAACACTTTTGGAGCTGTATGAAAAAAATCTGAGATATGCTTGCATTGCAAAAGGCAACATGCCATAATATCGTCGGGAGCGCAACGCAAAATTGGCATGCCTTGAAAAATTTCCATATTTGAAATATACAAACGGCTCTTGCCTGCGTTGCGCGTGTGTGACGTTTTCGCCTGTTTGGAACCATAGATATGTTCGCTTATTGGGTATTGGGTGCCCCAAAACAAACTATCATCATTTTTGCGCGGAAAAATATATTGGTTGCGGTAACGGCAAGGTGGTCTCATATGCAACCGGGCTTTTGTTCGTATGCCACTCTTGAGAGTGCTATCCCTCGCCTCTATGCCTAAAGTCACGTGCTGCCGCTCACCGTCTGAGCATGTTTGGCTACGAATCATTTTTATCGGACATTTTTCCCCAAAAAGTGCGTGTACTTACTTGTTGCTGCTTCTTTATACAGACCAATGCTAATTCCTGAAGTCAGAAACTCTGCCTTGACACCTCAGAATTCCTTGTATCCAAATGTGAGTCCACAGGTTATTCCGACCACAACTTGTATAACTTATGACTTGTACACGGCACGCCGCTAAGTCACAACTCATGCGTATCGCCCATTTTTGGGTTGCAAAAACGCGCGCTGGCACTATGACCGAAACGGTACACATGCGTGCGCCCCGTCGCATGTTTGTGTTTTTGTGTGAGAATTTGGAGCCAATTTTGATGTGCTATGCTTCCGTTAGCTCAGAACGCATCAGCACAAGCTTTCAGATACCGATTCAGGCGTTTTCTATAGCTCAAGAGCTATAGCTCTTGGTAGTTTATGGGCTTTTCTATAAGAATTAAACATATTCATGAATTTAAAATTTTCTTGCCACAGTATGTTTTCATTTTGAAGTGGTCCTGCGGTCTCGAACCCTTGGTACCCGATCGTTAGTGGCTGTTTGAATAATGGCGGTGGAAAGTATAAAAATGTGTTCTGACGTGCTCAGTGGTGAAATGCTCAGAATGCTGTACGGCAACCGCCAAGCTTGAAAACTCAAATTTTATGCCACAAGCACACCAGGCGTCTGGTATTTTTTTAGCTCTGACGAGCTTTTGCACCAGATGATTTAGTTTTGTTCGTTATTTCTGCTCGCTGATTTTAAAATAGCTTTTCCCGATGCGGAACCGGCCGGAACTTTTTGGCTCCTGGAAACTTTCTATATGTATCTTTGGAACGCCTGAGCATGGTTCGAAACATCAATCTAGCTTATTGCACGCGGCCAAGGCCACACGCAACGCAACTATGCAATGGTTGCTTTTCGCCATATCGGAACGTTTCCTCTCTATTTTTGTTTTCTAGTTTTTGGTCCAAACGTTATGCGATGTCGATGTTGCTTTTCGATTGCCGCGCTCCTAATCTAGACCATTTTTCACTGAATTTCCTCAAAGTGCTCTGAAAAGCCCATTATGCAGATAAGGAAATGTATGGAAAAAATGTAGTAAATTAGGCGCTCCGTTCCAAATCGTTCCCTTTCTGTCCGTCCACCCGCGGTATATACCCACCTTTAAAAAAGCGATTGGTTCGGTCATGCATGATGTTTCAGCTACCACTAGGGGTATGTACAGTACTGGACAATCAGCTGAGCATCAGACTTGTGAAGTGAGGGCCATGAGGATTTTATGACACCGTCTTTGCAAATCTTCTCCCCCTGAACCTGAACTTTAGACAATTAAACTTACATATACATGGGGCGCTGGCCAGGTCTTTACTGATTACATGTGTTCGTCTTGGCCAGCAGCGTTAATGAAGCAGCACCGTGGCAAAGGGGGCGTTGTGTCTCGTAACTTAATTTAACGTCAGCCGCACCTGAAAGTTCCCAAGTTCATTTTTGTTCCGTCTGGTTCTAAATATACCTACATCAACCGCACCATTTGCCCATTTTGGCAAATGAACTTGAGAAACTGGCTCGTGCCAACTTTTGTATGGATTGTACAAAACCGGCTTAAGTCGAGGTCGGGACCTCAGCTGTATAGCAACTCCGGCAGCTGCGCTATCCCAACTGAGGGCGAAATCAAACTTTTACAGTAATTTAATTTCGACCTTTGTTTGTCGTTGCGTCTGCTGCTTGTTAACGATGACGAGTTTAGTGCGACTACTGCGTTTTAGATTCATTTTGATGTTGTTTGTCTGTCCTGTATATATCTGTGTATAGTTCGTATCCTTTCTCTGCGAGCGCAGCACGCTGCAGGCCGCCATGTTATCCTCATCATCACATCATTGCAAATGGAACTCTAGTTTCCCATTTTATAGAGAGTTGTGAATCGTAGAACTTTTGGTAACGACACCACAAATAAAATCAGTCAGCATGAAGGAAATAGAAACAAAGTTCTTGATTGACATAAATTAGAAATCAGTGAATGCTTAGCTTTCGCACATGATGCACAGTGCGACTGAACGTCGCTTTCCTTTTGACGAACTCGTGAAACATCAATGCATCCATATTTTGTGTCCCTCACAAACAATGACGGAAACCGTTCAGGCTTGAAATATTTGTCTTTTGTTTTTCTCCGGCTTTCAGACAATGGACGCATTTGCTTGTCTCGAGGTTAGGAAGTACCAGTTCGTTCGAGTTCGAAATCGGATGTTTTGTGTTCTGTACCGTTTCCTCTCTTTTCCTTCATGGGCTGCCATGTAAACTGGCAAAGTTACATAGGAGCATAACGTATGGTCAGCCCAGCATGTGCTGCTCTTAATACAGATGAAATCTAAAATATACATGACTGTGCTATGTGAGTGGTTGGGGTTTTTTTTTTTTTTTTTTTTTTTTTTTTTTTTTTTTTTCGTCTTTTTGCTTTATTTTTTTTTTTTTTTGTTTTTTTTTGTTTTGTGTTTTTTAATTTTTTCTTTTTTTTTTTTTTTTTTTTCTCTCCTTTTTTTGCTTCTCGTCCCCGTCGCCTTCCTTTTTTGTCTAGGAGCGCGCGTTTTCCGCTTTCGGATGGCGTTTTCTGCCTATTTCTGCGTTAGTTGTTGTCGGACTATACCATGAAAGCCATGTTTCAAAACGTCACATTATCAAACGAGACTTCAAACGCTTTGTCTGACTCCGTGAGGGATTTGGGGTTTCTTAGTGAGGACGAGACATTGTTGTTCCGGTACCAGCTCTTAGGCGGTACCCAGGGACGCAGACTTGTACCGTGATAGGATGGTAGGCAAGGCAATGGCATAAGCTTGATATTGATTTATTTTTCTCGCCTCCAGTCAGTACTTGACAATGAGAAAGGCTGCTGCTGGTTCCAGTGGCACTTTGGTCACTGAACAATGTAAGCGCCACATGACTTCATGCATATGAATGGACAGATTGTGAACTTATTATTCAAGAAACTCTGCTTTTCATGCGCAAGTCCACGTGTCAGAGTTTTATGACCTGAATAGTCATTATTAATCTCTGTGCTTCATTTGCGTCAGCTTTGGCTAATCTTTGGACACATACCTTGTGCTTACAACGAACTCGGAACAGTTTATAGAACGTAAGGAGAGCCAAGTATGTACATACAACAAGCTGCCAAAGAGATGCATGGGCTTCCAATGAAACGCTCTGTTCATCTAAAATTAATCGCCTTTTCAAGCCAAAACAACAGCCTAATACTGTCAAGCAGATGTAAACAGAACATTTGTGACTATCGTTTTCGTGTTGCCCTCATGTGTTTGCTATTAGTTATTCCCACAAGATCATTGCAGAACCTGCAAAGATCATGTTTCAGTTCATAAAGGGCGTTGGGACGCTTTCTTCGGTACTTGGCCTTGCTCGCCGTGTCAACATGAATGGTTTATTAGCTTTTTTGGATGGCCAGGCAGGAAATCCGGCAGATGCGTGCATGCGGCTGCGCTTGTGTTCATGTAGCTGTTGCTCACCCGAGGGGAAGATGGGGTTCTTGGCTTGGTAACAAAGTTGACGATCGGGATCGATTTGGTGCGGTCTTGCAAGGGCAACCCTGTTTTTGTCGCATGTTTCTTGCAGAGAGTCCAAAATGCCAACATGGAAAAAAGTTTACCAGGATGTGTCTTTTCCTTCCTCGTTCCCGTTCTACACATGGCACTAGCCATTTAGGTTCTAGATCCCAACAGAAGATGTGGCTGACGCATGCATTCCTGCATACGCGAAACCGTTCCGAGAAACACTACACGAAGGTTCTTTGTCCAATTTTCGAACATGCCCTTGCGCTAAAATCGATAAGCGTTACCTGCCTGTCTTTTATGCAATGAATGCTAAAGTGGACTTTTACACTCGTCTGACCAATAATCGCGAAGGAATGTTGGAATAAGTTTACTTCTGTTCGAGTTCAGCCTTCAATTCCAATAAGCCGACATGCAGTCGTTTTTCTGCCACTTGCAGGCAATTGCACTTACAGCATTGCCTATAGATCTGAAGTTTTTGTAAACTTAGGAACTTTGTCGGCTGCGAGAGTCTCATTCGTGTTTTATATTCAATCAGAAGTCCAGATAGGCCGACCCTTTAACCTAATTTGCTCTGAACGTCGTTCAAAATTTTATGCAGACCATTTGCGCCAATGTTCTCTTTCCTTTTATGGCCTCGTATTATGCTCTAGAACCTGTCTATCACCGGCTTACAGTCTGGCTGCCCTCTGCATTTTTGCAACTTTCGGAGGTTTCGAATTTCAAGTCCCGACTGCCTAAACTGGCGTGTATACGTCGGGTTGGTAATATTTACAATTTGGAGGCGTGGCTTCCGTAAAATTCCGTGCTTCTTTTGGTTCTCCAAGCACAGTGAAATTACCTACCTACACTGTTCTTTTGTTTTTCTCTCCCCAACACCGCGCAGCTGAAATATGATCCTCATGTTTGCGAGAACGGCACTTTTGTTTTCCTGACCTGTTTTTCTCTCGAAAATTGATGACAGAATTTTTATGTCGGTGATGCAGCGCTTGTAAATTTGGTTTTTCTCAAAAGTTCCCGGCCCAAGGCCGTTTTCCTTTACATTCGTTTTTGAAACATGACCTCACTAACATTTTGTAGTTTCGCCAACTACCCATTCAAGTGTACTTGTTCAACGATTTAAGTGCCGAAACTTGAATGCCGAAAAATTTCATAAAAAATCATAATATTCGACATGCGAGCTCCCCGCCATTGCAAACATAATCGTTCAACATTACGTTACACCCAGTCACTGAGCGAAGAATATTTGGGTAACAGTAATGGCGCGAAAGATTTGAATTCAAATTCGATCAGCGTCAGCGAATCAGCGTGCAGCAGCAGTAGTGGTGGGATTACGGTATCGAACTCGATGGTGATGCAACAGACCAGATGTCGATTCGTCGTGGTGAGACAGAAACCAGGCTCAGATCGGAACTCAAACAATAACAACAATTTTGTGAATAAATCAACCATCACGACAACAACAAATGGCTTCAAGCCATCCAAGGCAGCGGTGGTAATCGCCAATGCTTCGCACAGAAAGGCCCTTGTCCGATCATGGGCCCTGATCCCACAGCGACTCTCTCTGGTTTCGGATTCTCTTTGCACGGTGTTCAGGAGAGAACCTTCGTTGAAGACCCTGTTCCCTTTTCGAAACGTTCCCACCGGCGGGGCCCTCAGGCACGATGAGCGATTTCAACGGCACGCAATTGCGTTCCTGCAGTTTTACGAGGAACTGTTGATGTTGTTGGATGCAAATCAACAGAAAGTTAGGGCGTTTGACGGTTTACTTTTGTTCAGGAACTTATCGGATTTCGTGACTGATTCAACTCTGCGAGACCGCTGATCAGAAGATTTTATCGGGGGTGTTATCACTGGCACTTGTGTAGCCTCAGGCCATTCATATTTTAGGTTTTACGTGTTCATCACGTGCATCATAAAAACTCCTGACAAACATATCTGAAGATCGGTTTTCCAGAGTCACACCAGGTTTAACGGGTGCACCAAGTTCGATAAAAACCGATTATTCCTGGACATTCTTCAAGTTCATATTGGTTGCAGTGCTAATTACCCTGATGTTTCAAGGCCATTGCCGACATGTGCCAACGTCTGGGTCGTCGTCATGCAAGTCTACTGGCCGGTCGTTGTCGTCAAGTGAAGGGCGAATGGTGGACGTGTTTCTCTGCCGCTCTCTTTGACACGATGGTACCACATGTCGGCTCCGGTTCTCGGCCCGGCTCGAATCTGTTGATCTTGTGGCACATTTTCGTCACCAAAATCGCCGAAAACGTCGCGATGGGCTTCCTCGCAGCGCATATGGATCACAATTCTAATGTTTCATTGTCTGGAACGGGCAAACAGCTGGCGATGCCCACCATTTATGAGGGCGAAGACGACGATTCCTGCATTGACCTCCTTGCTACATCAAACAGCATGGCCACGTCACGGTCGTTGGATATCCGAACTCAGAACCGGACCTACACTACTTCGAATGGTCGACATAGAAATGTGAAACATCAGAAAGGAGGCAAAACAAATAGATCACGGACACCCTATCGTGACTCGAATAATAACGACACCCCTCCATCCCCGCTGTCAGAGATAGACCTCTCCCCTACAAATACCATAACCCAAAAACACACGTCCTGGCTGTCGCGCATGTCGCACCGGCTGAATCCGTTCCGCAAATTCACAATTCATCGGTCACCCTGCTCAGACCAGAACCCACCGATTGTGCCCAGTGCGTTGCCCGTCACACTCGAACTGCGCAAATTAATCGAAAGAGAAAGTGGAAATGACAATAACGATCTGAGTCCAGTTCTGGAACGGGACTGCAGCACACTGTCTGTTCGTTCCGAACCTCCCCTTCCCGTCGCAGGCAACGATCAGACAATCGCCTTGATAGATCAGGATCAGCAGGCGGGGCCGGGTGATGTTTCACTGAGTTCAATGCTGTTGGGCGCATGTGTGTCGTCGACAGTGGGGAGTGAAGATGAAGATGACGTGAACAATAACTCAGTGGCTACTGTCGCGCCACTGCAGAAACTGGAGGATTGGGACCAATTGTGAACAGTTGTATTGAAGTTGTGTTGCTGATCTGTCCGAATCGGAACGTTTTTGCGTTGAATTCCTATAGCGTTCATAATTTTTCACTACCTTTGTGGAATCGGACCGCTGGCCAAGTTTGATCGATGTCGGCCAATGATGATTGATCAAAACCGTATTTTCAGTACTATATTTTCGTGCACTTTGACCATATTTTGAATTTGTTTCTTTTTTCACTCATGCCTCAGTCAAAAATGAAACTTGAATCTGTTCGTATGCTCGAAGTTCAAGCACGTGGCCATGTTATGTGGTGCAAAACAAACCATGACAAAGAGAAGGACACTGTGCCAATCTCAAAAAAGCTGACAAACAACAAATAAGACACAATAGTTTTGGAAAACGCACAATGTACATGAATAAAAATCAGAGATCGAAAGCAATGACAACATGCGCGTTATACGGTCATCTTTTCCCCACGATGATGTTTCACCATAATCGTACAGTTGCGTTGCTTTCAGGACTGACACAAGTGTGAATCTGTTGTTCAACAACAGCAAACAACAGTCGTCGACGTCCCACACCCAACAACAACATTTGTCCAACAACGTTGCGCCCATCTATACGCCAATGAACGCGGCAGCCCAACCGCAGAGCATCATCAGAGAGTCACCGTGTAAACTGTCAGATCGAACCCTCGAGGTAAAAGCATGGGAACTGCGACACAACGCACAAAGGATGGCCGGCACACAGGGTGCACAACGGTATGCATGTGCACCTTATACTTGCATGCGGAATTGGGGTGGTGGTACGGGTATGAAACATCAGGCACCCTCATTTCACTCGCACTGAGCACAACAGGCTGGTAAAAAACTGCTTGACGTATGCGCTGGTTCAGACGCAGAAATTATCAGGTAGCACAACCACATTGTTGCTTCATAACCACAATTTCGGGATTAATGCAGCCGATTTTTAGCCAGTTGATTTCAAAACGTAAAGAATTGCCCGTTGAATTTATTCACGTTCGTCGTACGCCAGAGAGTTTTGGCCACCAAAATCTAGACATTTATTTATTTCTTCTTTTTTTGCAGGCATCGCGCCATCTATCACTACAAACCAAACAGCGCGAACAAAGATGAACTTGAGCTCAGGCAGGGCGATATTGTCGAGGTACACAAAATTGATAAGAAAAACAATAAAGCTTGGAAAATGTGCTTGTGTGAAAAAAAGATGTCATTTAAAATAATTCAAACATAAATCCCAGGTGGTTGAAAAATGCGACGACGGATGGTACATCGGCTCATCGCTTCGCACCAATCAATTCGGCACTTTTCCGGGCAACTACGTTATGCCAATGAATCCCGTGTAAAAATGTCGAAAATTATCTACTTTTACAAAAATGTTTGCTTATTCAAATATTTATATATTGACATTTCGTATATATTTCGTATCCAGTGCCAGAGACAATTCCACCACACAGTGTTCTGAGCGGTTATTGAATAACAAAGCTTGACAGCCAGATCAGAATACTTTGTCGTGCTGAATTTTTGGCTCACAGTGTGTGTACCTACTTTCATTGCTCATTTATTTCTCTTTGTTCAATTGTGTTTTATTTGTAAAGTGAACCGTTTTGAAACTATCTTCTGCACGCGCGCAACATTTTTGCTGCTTTTCAACTGTGAGCCATCTTACACTGTAAATGATTTTGTATTCTTGCTATACTTTTTACGAATGTCAGAAATTCTTTATATTATTATGCAAACTTGCACTTCAAAAAATTGTTATTCTTTCTTCTTTTTACGAAATTCGGCGTCAATATCGTTTTATGGTTGCGTGGTCCCAATAGTGGGATAAAACGCACTCGCCTATTCCTAGTCAAAATATGAATGCGTGATTGTTTGTGAAAGCAGTATTTAAAAAATCGGCACCGTCTTTTATTTATAAAAACGTTTCTCATTTTCATTGGCTGAACCTTTTGTAACCTGCCCTGTGTGTATAATTCAGTGCACCTGCACGTGCGAAGAAAGACCATTGAACCTCAATCTGAATTTGACAGCACGTTTGCAAAAGGTTCTTAGGGTGAAACTTTTTTCACATTTCGGTTTTTTGAAGCCATAATTCTGTTCACTATGCATGAAGTGGCGGAATTTTCTTGGATGCACCGGAGCCCGCAGCTTTTCTTTTTTTTCAATTGTCAACTTACAACAACAGCTTATTATGTACTTTACAAATGAGTTTGTGATTTATATTTTTTCCTTTACAATTTTTTGAATTCGCCGCAAAGTTTTTTTGGCACGCACTTGCCTGCGTTGGGCACATTTGCAATACTTTTGCTTAGAAACCGCCAAAAGTATGTTTTTCTTGCTGCGCTTAAAAATGTTTCATTGAACTTTTCTGTGTCAATTCATACAGATACCATAATTGAGCTCGCGTAGCTTATTATAGTTTATTTATTACCAGGATTTTTTCTAGTCGCATGATTTTCACATCGTGTTCTAGTGCTCTGTGCTGCTCACTGTTATTATGGATAATTGTCATATATACGCACAAAATATAAACTTCTTATATTATTACGAATGAATGAGTATAAAAAACGATACAGGCCGAAAGTGAGCTTTGTTTCCTTTCATTTGGTAGCGCGGGTTTCCAAATTGCCTGTGGTAATTTCATCCATGACAATGACTCATGCGTCCATTCGCACTAAGCATATAAAACGTACAGACATACGTGATGTATGCCGCCTCCAGTAGTAATAGTAATCATGACTGTCCATTTATTTTTCACGCGGACAAACAAGGGTAATGACGTGGGAAATCGTAGTAATACGCGCACTCGAAAATTACTTGATCATTTTTGAAGATACGGGTGAAACCGACTGTGTTCTGGTTCCAAGCACGAAATCAGCAGAACCACACAACCTACATAATACCTGAACGAACCGTTATGAGCAGCGCGAGATTAGGACCGTATACTTTTGAAAGTGATAGGGGTGTATAACAACACAAACAAGATCGGATCAGACATGTTTTACTGGTGTTTGTGTTTGTGTTGGTTGCTTCCCAGGTTAGGACACTGGGCACGTTGTAAAAAGCAAATTAGCGCGCGCTGTGGCAGTTCAATGACCACTGTTTGCGGGACTAGTCATGCCGCATGGGTTTTGCATGACTGACAATGCTGAAAAACCGACAACCTTGCATTCAAATTTTGTACTCGTACATTTTCTGCCATTGTTGGGTTTCATGTTTGATTCCTCGCGCATCAAATGGCACCTGAAGGAGTGCAGAATGGCATGACTTAATCGCCCTGATCGATCGTTTTGTTTCGAGCCCACTGATTAAAAATAATAAGGCTAATTGTTTAGTCGTTGCCCATAGTCAACACTGGTCGTCGGCGCCAAAGCAGCCCAAAGCGCAAGACAACGGGTGATTTGCGGGCATACATGACATTGATGATCAGAGTCGACGATGTGCCTTGACCACATGAATATAAGCCAAAAATAGAGTTGCTTCAGGACATGAATATCGTACATATGCCGTAAAACTGATTTCTTCGATCTGCAGTACGTTGCTTCTGAGCTTTTTTGGGTCACAGGTCGTCACCTACAATGATGCATTCGCTCTGACGATGACCTGGTGCTGTGCAAATATGCAGTGCAGGCCGCTCTGTCGCCAAGTAAAATATGGTGCCATATGCAACACTTGGCTGGAAGAGATTTTATCTCAGTTTCACCGGCTGTTGCTAATTTTGCTGCTAAGCGGCTGAATGTACATATGTATGTGATATCGACAGAAATATGCAAATTTTGTTCATCGTAATCACAGGGCTTTAGTAGTGCCACCAACATTGCATTCTATCCGCTTTAAAGCTGCTGGTCAACAACCCATCGACCTCGCTTAATCTTGGGGGCAGTGCACATTAAGAAAGGTGGGATATCGTGTTACTCGACTCTGACTTGGAGAGTCGATTCGTTGCTTCCTGATGTTTCACGGCCAGGTTGAAGTTTGCCCCTCAGTGAAAAAATGCAAAAGTTATGCCGGCTTCCCGTGGAAAGCACAATTCACGGCGACGTTTAAGAATTTCAGAATATCAAGCACAAACATTTATTTCATCGGTATGATATACGGTTTTGCAGGAAACAGCTTGCATCCTAAATGAGAAAACATTTAGTTCCAAAAACCTGGTGTTTTTTGGTCACCGTTTTCTTCGCCGATAATTTTAAGCATCTGCGATTGACCAGCAAATGTGTTGATCGGACACAAAAATCCTCTAATTACTGTGTACATAACCTGTGCTTTTGAGTTCTCTGCACCAAACACAGCTAATACAACAATTCGGACAACATGCGCAAGTCGGTCATTATGGGCGTGCGCGACCCCAAAAAAGACAAAACATTTTTGAGTGCTCGAATCTGCACGTTGTTTTTGAGCGCGCGCGCTGATAATGACCGACTTGCGCATGTTGTCCTAATTAGTGTATTAGCTGTGTTTGGTGCAGAGAACTCAAAAGCACAGGTTATGTACACAGTATTAGAGAATTTTTGTCCGAGAAATTTGTGAATCGAGATGCTTAAAATTACGGCGAGAAAACGGTGACAAAAAACACCAGGTTTTTGGAACTAAATGACTCTCCTTCAGGAACAAGCTGTTTCTTGCAAAGCTGATACATGCTAATGAAAAAACGTGGTGCTTGATATTCTGAAATTATAAACGGCGAATTCTTTCCACGGAAACCGGATAATTTTTGCATTTTTTCACTGAGGGGAAACTCAACGGGGAAAATAGGAAGAACCAAGACCCAAGTAGGGAGACACGTATCCACCTTTGTAGGCGCACTGCAGATAAAGAAGCGGGGTTGTTGACCAGCACCTTTAAATTGCGTGTCAAAATGCACGCATTAATGCTCTTGCGCGCGTAGCTTTCATCTCCCGTTTGCAAACGAAATCATCGAAAACTCTGGCAAAGTCTCGTGCGTGCAGTAAACATTGTCTAACAATGGCGTAGCAAGCTGGTTACAACATTTGACACAATAGAGCCAAGAGAGTGTTTTGGCATTGAATTCACCGCACAATTATTGTGCGCTATTTACTGAACCGTGCCCAAAAAATCCGGTCCAACCTGTCGAAGATTGTTATTATCCCAACGAGTTCTTTTATTACTTGTTGTCAGCACAACTGGAATTACAAGTTTCGGTGGGTGTTTTCGCTTATTGAGATCACAAGTTCTCTACTTTGAGGAATGCAAGATTTCTGCACGTATAGTACAAGCAGCTGAAGTTGTTTTCGGAACTCAAAAGTGTTTTTAGCTTATTTTTGATGACGTAGCCACGTAGCATACTTTTGGACGGATCTATAGTTTCCAACTGCACGCATGTTTTTTTGGTAAGCGGCCATAAATAGAGAAACGTATTTGGACGTCAAGTGACGTTATTTTAGTCCTTCAAACTCGTCACGCACACGAGCCGGGAATTAGACTTGGTGATCGGTTCGGACTGCGGTTATACATCTTGACTCCAACAATAACATTTAATTTATGTTGTCAAAGAAACTTGTTGAGACTAGAGCGGACCAAGCCGATTACCAATATTATCCCCCCTTCTGGATCAATTCAACACGCTTATGTGTACCTATACGGGTCCGTGAACTTGGGAGGCTTCAGGCCGCTCCTGTAATATTCTACTTAATTGCTTGTGTGCGACTGCCAAAAATAATTATGTATCATCCTTGTAGGATTTGTTCAAGTATTCCTGAACAGTATGTGGAAAGAAGCTCTCATCCATCCTGGCCTGTTGGAGCGTATAAATTTTGATTTCGTTCAGTCACTTGCACGGCAGGCGATTTTCGAAACCTCAGACGTGCCTTAAAATGATGGTGAAAATTTTTTTGAAAGCAGTTGTACCTTTCAAGGTCGAAACCGATTTGCGAGGTTTGCAACACAAACACGTCCAGCGCGAACCAAAATTACCGAATGCATTGTTATTCTTTCCAGTTTCCACGTTGTCGCACTGGAGATCTTTTCCACCATGCGCTGCGCTAAAAGATGTATACAACAACCCAACAATGTACAACATCCAGCTGCTGCGGCCGGGCGATAAAAAAATTATATATTTCGTCAGTTTTTTATTCCAGACAAAAGAAGGCGCATGTCTTGCTTGGAATTCTATGCTCTCCGAAGTGTCACAAGGTATAGACATGACATGACTATTTCAATTCCTATTTCTCTTATTATTCCTGTTGGTTTGGAGCTGCAGCTCACACAATAAAAAATAGTGCTATACAATTACAACATTTCGCCGGCAATTTTAATCTTTGAAAATAATTGAAACTTTCGCGTTCGCATATGCATTCAATGATATGGGAATTGCCAAAACATTATGAATTTTCCTGATTTATGTGGAAGCGTAAATATCCAGAACAGGTTCAATCATTTTTCTGCATATTTTAAAAAAGGATTGGAATTCAATTACAAAATTGAATAACAGGCACAAATAACATCGGACCGAAATTAGCTGAACGTGAAGCCCTTGGTCTCAATTTCACAAATGCTGTACAGACAACACATTCAACCGTTTGCATTATTGACCTTTACTTTGCAACTCTCATAATCTGGCTTATGGCACTGTCGCCAACTCTTGCATTCAACTCCCATTTGTAATTTCCCGCGCTCAGCTGACGGCGAGAGTCGACCACTTGAGTTGACGACAATACCATTAACCCATAATCTCTGACTTTCATCGTGCGTGGTCCCAGTGACATAAAATAAAACAAATCATGTGCAGTAGCTCTATCTCACTCATTTACAATCTTCAATAGTGCGCTATTTTTTATCTGCTCAGTTTTTCTCAGCAGAACCTCAAAAATGTTTACGTAGTAGGTATGTCATACACCAACTGGTGCGCACAACACACAGACATTTTCCTCGAATCCAATTCAAATCCTGATCCTTATTTTTATGACACTTCTTCGATTTGGTTTTTGCGTTTGCAACCCTTTGTGGCCATTTTTACTCACAAACCAACCACGTTTCAATGCGTGTTAGGTTTTCCAGGTTTTTTATGTTCGCTCAAGTGATTTATTTCAACCCCACTTTTCCAGCGTTTTTTGTGTTCGGATTGTCAAAACTCAACTTGCATATGAACAATTCTATTTGCCTCACACCAAGCTCATGTGAATCGGGGGTGCGTTGTTTTATACCCCAAGATTTGCTAGAATCTTTAAATACGCATTACAAACGTGAGTCAATATGCGTTTGATGTTTGATATTCAAGTGGCACTAAGTACAGATAAAATCGGGCTTATATTCGTGCGGTCAATGCACATCGTTGACGTTGGTCGCAACACAGCCTAATGTCTGTCCATTTCCTCGCTCTCATTTAGGACTGTCATGGTGTGGCTCCGCTGACTGCCATAGCGGTGACGATTTGCGTTGACCACTTAACAATTAGCCTGCACGAACAATGGTGCATGCTGAGCTTTTAGAGGACAGACAGGTTTTATCCAGATAGCATTAAACAGGTTTACGACCCTCAAACTGCTCGTACCAGCTTCTGTTGGGCACCTTGAACACGAAACAAAAGTGCCTCGAAAGGTACATCATTGTAGGTGGTCTTCAAGCGTAAGCTTTGTGCTGGTCACGGTAAGGTGAAGCAGACCTTTTTGCAAATGGCTGTGTCATTATGTGACTTTCGTACCAACCGATATGCTGTTCAGCAAGCATTGTCTGACCGAATTGTGTTCACCACGCAATCCCCATCTTTATGCTTCCAGAATTTCGTTCATATTTTATTCACAGCTGTGGGTTTGTTTCGAAAACGAACAATACAGCGGGATTATGCATGGTTTTTATTCATAATAGTATTATATTTATTAAAAATAAGAAAAAGACTAATTTTTTATTAAAGATAATATTATATTGTAATAAAAAATGATAAAATAAGTTAATATTAAAAATAAAATAAAAAAAAAAAAAAATATAATGGTAGTTTTTTAAGGATAAATAATTAAAAAAAAATACAATTATATAATAAATATATAAAATCTTTTATTTTTTATTGGTTTGTTTTCTGTAAAAAAAAGTTAACTTTTTTCGGGGTTTGGCAGTAGTTCTTCTTTTATACGGGGCTGGAGTGCGCAGGTGACAAAAGAGAGAAAAGAAATTTTTATATCTGTTGTGTGTGTGGGTAGAAGGGGGTGTGTTAGGTAGGAAAAAAAAACTATTGTAAATTTTTTTTTTTTTTCTTTAATAGTATTTTTGTTACCCGAAAAGAAACAGGACAGTCTGGCAGATAGTAAAGGTCCTGGATCTGGTCTGCACACGCATTAGCAAGTGACTGAGCGAATTATAGTCATTGGGCGTCTCTGGCTGCACAAGATACACACCGAGAAAATGTTCCCAAAAACAAACAGAAAATATTTATCCATCCAACTTTTACAACTCTGCAAAACATATTGTGTGATGTATACACTACGTACATAGTTGTACAATGTTTGCTACCTGTAAGTTTTGCACACGAAAAAACTATGGCGCCTCAGCCCAGTGCACGCGCGTGTCTGGGATTTCCTTGCAAGATTGGGATCTCAAAAATCGTTATTTTCAGTTCCGGTCCCCGAGTTCAAGTTCCAGATCCATAATTTAAAGTCGTTTTAAGACCCAGATAGCGAGTAACGGTGCGATAATGCGATTTTGGGATTCGGGCGGGACCCTGATTTTACTTTTTGTCTCCCCGCCCAACCCCATCAACGTGTAAACTTGCAAAGATGCGCACGCGCGCGTTCTAATTTATTTTTAGTTTCACGATGTTTGTTTGTGTTGTGTCTTTTGCGTGTGTAGGTGAGCATTTTATTTGCATTTTTATTTTTCTCCTGCCTGCGTTGCCTCTGTGAGGTGCAAATCCAAATCTCATGCTAATTTTAGCCACACAACATGAGATGTACTGTATGTATATTCCTACCGGCAAGGAACAAGTTTTCGATTGAGAGCTCATGGGCTCTTATTTGGTAATGTTCTGATGTTCTAAAGAGCCCTTGCGTTCGTATTTGAGATAATTTAGTTGTGATCAGTCAAATCTTAAAACCAACGGAAAGACCAGATAAAGAACTCAGGGCCTCCTATTTGGAGTTTCACGGTAGGTTTGCGCATCACATCAGTGATTTATTTTATTGGTCACAAGCGCCATTGCCACAGTGCGTGTGTGGGCGTGACCCGTATTCGTGCTTTTCGCCTGGCAACAAACTTACCTTACACCCGGGAAGAGTGTTTTGAACAGCACGTGTTTGCCAAATGCTTCAGAAATATGTAACTGGTGTTTGAATGCCGTTTTCTAAACGCTTGTCCGCGTTGGTGAAAAACACTTTGTCTCAGCTTTTTTTTAACCATTGTCATTTTCATCCCCAAACATGTACATACATACCTATCAGCCACATTTCCTGGTTTTTTATTGTCAAAATGCTGAAGTGCTTTGTTGCTGTTTTTACAACAAACTTTTCTCGTGGGTGGCTTTTAGAAGCTGGTTGCATCTTCGCGCTTCTGGCACAGCTTATTAAAGCACAAAAATAAGTGAAAAAGGTTTCTGACCTGTTAAAAATTCGTTACTCAGAAATTATGTCTATTTTTATTTGCAGAAAACTCAAACAGCAGGACAATCTTCAAGAGGTACTCAGGAGCACAATAATATTGTACAAGATCTGGGGTTTCCTGACTCGTCTATCACGGCAACAAATTTCAAGGAAGTCGTTGACTGCTGATATTTGCTTCCGCGTATGCAACTTATTATACCTCGGTCTCGTACTCCAGTGGAAATTACATCGACAGTATGGGGGCGGAAACTCTACAAAGTAAGCCGTCTGTTTATGTTTATTTTAAATCCTGTTTAGTTTTTGCCTTAAATTAAAATGATCTTAAATAGAGAAAAACTAAAACGCTTGAATCGGCTTGATTTCATTTAAAATTGCACAGGCCTACAAAAATCAAGTCCACCTAGAAAACGCATTTCATTTACAGAACTAACTCTTCACATGCGCGCTACGAGCAAAGTACATACCATACGTTGTAAACGTATGATCAGCATATGAATAAAGTTATAAAGTTGTAAATAAGATATATATATGTGGTTAAGTTTTTCAACAAATAGAGCAGATGAGCACAAATAAAATCACAAAGCAATGTTTAATTGCGCATTTCGGTCACGATAAACACGCATAACCTACCGTACACATGTACATTGTACATATAGGTACATAGTATGTATGTATATGTACATATTATGACAGCGAAGTGAATCCCCTGCGCACAACTGCATGAAACAAGAGTGCTCACTTTGACACGGTTGTCCTAATTAGGCCGGTCGAGACTAGACTGAGCATTTCAGTACTCTCAATAAGTTGCTATTTTTGTAAAATTGCGGTTGACTGACAAGACGACAAAGTGTTAAATTTGCGTGACAACAGAAAAACTTAATCAGAACTGTGCGTAAAGCTTGGTTACCTCGCCGTAAACAACATTTATCATTATCTAAATTTGTTTATTTAATTTAAAATTATTTATTGACAATATTATCGATCGACCCGCTACCTACGATTTGATTGTTTTTAACAGATTTGATTGCAGACAATATGTATACATATGTAGTATCAAGTGAATAAGGTCGATAACTGATTATCCATACTCGCAACGCAAGTGACAATATTGTAATGCCTTTTGTTATAAAATTTCGCGCCAATACCGCTCGTAAGCGCCGCGTATTTGACATAATCATCGACTGTCTGATCCTGATGTCAAGAGATTCTTAACATATAAATTACAGCAAAACTATCAGCCTATTGAATGAAAGTTTTCGTTTAACAAATGCGCAAGACGTTCATTTTGATGAATGAAACCATCGCATTTCCTAAAATTTCACTGCGCGCCTGTATAACTTGTAAATTTTGGCCTAAATTTGCGAACAATAAACATACCGCGATTTATCGCAGTTAATGATTAGAGCGCAGTTTTATCCGGTACAGTTCTGTATTGGATCATTCGTGCTCGGTTTCACTGAGGTGTTTAAAAAATTGGCGTAATTTTTCCTTTCTTCCACACTTTTACAGTGTGCTGGTTGTGAACCAACGTTCCATAGAAAACAAAATAGTTTCAAGGAGTCTGAAGTTGTTCCAAAAAATTATCAGCACCGAAAGCCGATTCAAGCAATTCCAAATACCCGAATATTCTGGCAAGCATTAAGCAGTTATTTGCAATGACATCTTCAGTAATCCTCGGCCTCTCGGCGGTGACCGCGGTGAGTCTGTTGTCACTCTGTGGTGCACTGGTTGTGCCCTGCATGCGACACAGACACAGCAACAAATGGATGTTCTTCTTTGTCGCACTGGCAGTCGCCACGTTGAGCTCGGATGCTATGCTCCACTTGATACCTGATGTTGGTAGTTTGTTGCTTCAATTAAGTGCCGATTAAGAACAAGATCTCAGTGCACGACCAGTAGACTTTTGAATATCTTTGTTTGATCAGAAGTAGCCAAGGTCCACAACTTGGCATTTCTCAGGCAGTCCTTGTGTCTGCGTGTTTGGTGTTTGCCGTCAGTCCATGAGGCGATGAGTATTTTGCTGATCCGACATTCACCATGTTCAGGCCATTGCCGTCAGTCATCGAGAGCACAACGAATACCAGAAGTTGGCAGCGCCCATGAATGTTACTGAGGTCGACGGTCACGATGAGCATGGCGGACATGAAGAGGTATGTATGTATGATGTAAATACCTGCAGTTACTATAGATTCTAAATTTGACTTATGTACTGTATGTCTTTATTGTCAACGTTTTTAAGTCTAATTACCACTACCAGGCATACATTCTGTAGGGCCGCTATGTGATCTGTATTTGTCAGTCTCGAAGAATTGGGACGTGTCCCAGATTACATGCTGCAGATTCGATGGGATCGCGAGTTCGGGACTGGGAACCCGCCGTTCTGACCCATTCATGTTTTATGTCGCTATCTTGTGTGATGACAAATGGCCTGTATGTATTTCTGCCTCCATGAAACATCATGTGCTAATTCTCTTCAGCACGAAGAGCACGCTGGTCATCAAGAAGGCGAGCAGCATGACAAGCACGGGGAGACGGAGCCGAACGGTTATGTGATGTGGAAAATGTCAGTGGTGCTGATAGTGGTCTATGTGTGCTACACGATCGAGTACTGCGCGCACTGGTACATGAATGACAAGGTGGGTATGAAGCAACGAAACAACAATAAAGTTGTGCTGTGTTTGGGAACTTCGACCTGAGTGCGATAATGACGAAGACGCTAATCTGTAAGGACTCGATCGGGGCGACATTTTTGGGACAATACCAGATTAAGCAATCGGGAACGATACTGCCTTGTTCAAACATAATCCAGGCTCAAACTGAACTATTAGAGAAAATAAATGGAAATGTCTGCAGCACAAATGCGCGCAGCACATCATAGTGACTGTCGTTTGCGGGCAACGAATTGCGCAAAGGTATGGTACAGACACAATTTTTCAGTCAATGAAGAACGCCAAGTCCACGTCGACAGTGCACAGCGGCAACACAACCACCAAGATCTACCCGGTTGCCGACCACCACCATCACAAAGGGGCACATCATCACCAACATGAAGTCGAATCGTCCAGCTCCGGCAGCCAACCGACAAGTCAACCGGAGGTGTTGGAGGATCTCAGTGACTTTGGAGAGCCCATTTTTGGTCAGTGATAGCGTGTTTGCTGGTTTTATCTGTTTGGCACATCTGGCCTCGTTGATGTCGTAGTGTAGAATCAATACTTCCTGCTTGTAGAACAACACCAAAAAGCACAGATTCACTCAGTTCTCATCATTCTGTTCTCAAACGCTTCTGAGGGAGCGACAGACAATTGCTACACAGTCTTTGGCAATCATCCACAAAGGGAGCAGTTCCATGATTTTAGGCTGACGTCTGCGAAAAAAGTAGCATACCCTATTATGTTTACGGATTAATAATCGCTATTCGTTCACCATCCTTACTGCAGGCCTGCTGCCAATGGCCTGGTTTATCGTCATCGGCGATCTGGTGCACAATTTTGCCGACGGCACTGCCCTTGGCGCTGCGTTCACGGCTGGCAGCATAAATGGACTGAAAACGACGATTGCAGTTGCGTGTCACGAGATACCGCATGAAATCGGTCGGTTTTGAGGACTTAAAATTGTTGATCTGGTAGCAGGTACTGTGTAGTTCGGCATGCCCCCCCCTAAAGTGACTTGTCGTCAGTACATGGGTTCCCATGCGTGGTCAGTGGAACATCACGAACCAGAATGTAATGTTGTATGCAAGATCGATATAAGAGAACAACACTAAGCGTTCTACCATTGACTGGCTGATGTTTCATCTATCAAGAATGTGTTCTAAGCGCCATCACACTACACCAAAGAGTCACCTTTGGCACTTGCAATGGTTTCAATAGCTCGAACGGAATAGCCTTTTTTCAGGCGATTTTGTGGTGTTGCTCGAGACGGGCATGTCTGTGAAGAAAGCATTAGCCCTCAATCTACTAAGCAGTGTATCCGCCTACATCGGCCTGATTCCCGGATTCTTCGCCGGATCCAACATTGCTGGAAGGCAGTGGATATTCGCGTTCACAGCTGGCATATTCTTGTATGTCGCTTGGATGGACATGGTGGGTGTAGGGTGATGGACTGTGTTGACAGTTACAGGTCAAGCTGTTGATGTCCATAGTGCCACGAAGATTGGACACAATGTTAGCTAAGTTGTAAAGAATGTCTTTTAGCGGGTCACTTATATACGTACTGTACTTGTACCTACTACGGTAGTGCAACTGCTGGTTCCCGTGTTGGACACCCTCTCTGGGATAGACCGAAACCATTGCTGTTGACCTGTTTGTGCACAGCCATGCTGGAAAACCAAACAAACACAACGGGCGGCAGGCAAATGTAGTCATCTGGTCAAACCGCGCCAAACACTGCAGCATCTGCTGATCTGGGAAAACGAGCGGTCATGTGAAGCACGTAATTTTATAGACTCAGATGTGAATATGGTATATGTTTTGCAGCTGCACCACATCAAGGAGCACAACAACGGGCCCGAGACGTGGCGTGTAAAGATCGTGCTGCAAACGATGGGCTACGTCGTCGGATTCGGTATCATGATCGGCATCAGTCTGTTCGAGGAGAACGTGCTTGGACACAAACATTGAAGAAAGTGTTTAAAAAGTACGTCAGCTTCTGATGATGACAAAAATTGTGTATATGAATAGCGTCATTGACAATTAATAACGCTTGGCAATTTGACTCTGATAGAGTGCAACACTCTTTGCATCGGTATTGTAGATTAATGCACACTACACCATGATATCATTCGCCAGCTTTTGGATTGAACTGAGCTTTAAAAGTGACCATCGCGTTATTTGGCTTTTCTAAGTGATGTTTTATGATCAGATACAGAGCGGTTGCTGTGCAGCTTTCATACATAGTTTAAATGGAGCTTGACACATCACGCACAACACTACTAGGCATTGATATC
The DNA here is from genome assembly GCA_030248065.1 of Rhynchonema sp. JSB1_4. NCBI lineage: Eukaryota > Metazoa > Nematoda > Chromadorea > Monhysterida > Xyalidae > Rhynchonema > Rhynchonema sp. JSB1_4. The sequence goes on along the minus strand of JASAMV010002651.1, from coordinate 91,132 downwards.
GAGCATGAAGGAAGATAATACAGTACGACACGTGTGTGGTCCAGAGACTTCTTAATCGTCCTTACATTGAATTTTACTTGAATTCTTTCTTCTTATTCTTTGATATCAGAATATCGTCACGAAATGCCAAATGCAACGTCTGTGTTTCCTCTGTTGGTTAATTTGAACTCTGTTTGATCTGCGCAAAAGCGGGTGATTCAAAATTTGTTTTTCTTTTCACTGTGGCACTGTTCACTTCTTATGTCACGTGCTGACTTTTTATTCCTTCACTTTTTATGTTACTCTTTTAGTTTTCTTCATGTTCTTTCTGTTATATGTGCTTTGTGCTAATATTTGTGTGATCACCCCTATGGGATTCTGTGGCAATTATGTTCAATTCATTCGTGTGCTGTTTCATTATTGTCCATTGCAAAATGTGGTTTTATAAAGATATTCTGTAAAAATGCCTATGATAGTAAACTTTGTTCTGAGTTCTAGCAACAAACGCGTGCGGGAAGCACTGCGCGAACTTAAACGTTCACAGAAGGTAAAGTATAAGAATAAATTAAAAAAATATACCCATGCCCAACAAGCACTCCGGTGAACGGTGAGGAACAATTTAGTCTGAAATACATGAATCAAAAATTACTTTCAAAGAATGCATTTAGCCAAGCGCACACAGATTGGGGCTTCAAAACTACATATTGATCTGAATTCAGAAATAAGGTTTGTTTGTTAAAAACGCCGTGCACCACAAATAGTATAATTAGTTGACAAGGTCTGGTGTATCACTCGCAGCACCGCGCTTCACTCCCATCTGAGTCGAGGTTCGATCACAGGCCGGCAACAAATCGTCAACAAACTGAAATGAAAGTGTTTGAGAGCTGTGCACTGGTCACACTCACACTGAGTTGAGGTTTGTGGTAATTTTGTTGCATTCGGTAGCATTCTGATTTGAACTAATCGCCAAGTTTGATGCTTTCTTACTAATCGTCAAACTGACCCACTCGAGGATCACTGCCATCCCCAGCCGCCACGTGCCTCAGTTGAATATCGTCGATGGCACACGCAGTTGGCACCTGACTGGAGCCAAACTTCTCGCAGGCGAACGAAATCTGCAAAGGTGCTGTATTTAGCATTTATATGTGCTCTCACAACGTGTTTGGAAGATGCCGTATCTCCGGGTCCATCCACACCAGATGGGAAGCTATCCATGAGCTCATTTATCGTTGTATCGACACATTTGATGCAAACGCGGACACAATAGCGATAACATCAGGTGCCAGTATGCGTGCGTGGAATATGATCCCTATGGTGCGATATGAATATAAGCATACAATTGTATTGTTCTCTTGCGCAGATTTCTGCTAAGCGAAAAATATTGCCATTGGGGCTGAAATCTAAACAACAACTATGTACACCGATGGTAAGGCGATCTTCTTGTGCAAACATCGGTGTTCGTTCCGATGTCTAATCAGGCAGGCATCGTTGCAAGTTTGGTTCCCTAATTTGTCCGTTCAGTTCAGCAAAGCCACGTGCTACTTTCTATAGATAAGCCTGATTAAGGCTGCTCTGTCCAACGACCCAAACCAACATGGATCATCTGACAGTCTTGTACGGTCCTGTTGAAGAGCCAAGGCGTTTTGCGTGCGGTATGAAATCCCAACTGCAAGTGGTGCCGGGTAAATGCCCTTATCCCGGAATGATTAGTGAAACATTTCAAGCCGTGATGCTGCTGGCTGGGATCAGATTCGATCTCAGATCGGAGGGCGAGCGTATCTCGTTCCGCGATGGTTTGGAGTTGGTTGCAAACGGCACTTACGACACACTGGTCTCGTATCTGACACCCACTAAGGAAAGGCTCAAAATTGTTCAGGTGCGACACGGAATTTGAGCGTGCATGTTGGTCTCCACAATTACATGCCTGTTGACGACATTATGCACTGCATACGTATAGATCCAAAATCTCACTTTGCCGCCCTCTACTAATACCAGCTCTGTGCTTACAGGCATCCTTCCCTTTGTCCGAATTCACAGAAGAAATGCACGCAGTGGGCAGTGATCGAAAGCACGCCGATTGGATACAAGACGCTTTGAACTTTGTCAGAGTCTATAACATTCAGGTCTGGCTGCTGATTCTACTTTTCTACGTCATGTCCAAGGCACACAGCTTCGCTGTCACGAGACTACGAACGACGTTGGGCACGAACTCGAACTCCGACCCGGTTGCGTTTCTGTTGATGGCGTTTTTCGTGCTGTTCTTCACCGGTCTCTATCGATCGACACTTCTGGCCCAAATTCTCATCCCTCATGAACAACACCAATTTGACACATTCGATGATCTGATGACGCTGCTGGATCAGGGTAAGGTTCGCCTTATAGCCCTGAGAAATGCAAGCCACCTACAGTCGGACCTACCGGCCACACGCGCTCTGCTGGCTACTTTCGAACGGAATGCTCCATTGTTCCTGTCACAGCCAAACGAAATCCATCACTATGCTGACCAAATAGTCAACGGTAAGCTGGTGGCCATCATGGAGTCCTACCCAGCCCAGCACTTTACGGGATCCTATTGCAATACCAGATCACTGGCCTTGCCACAGCTGGGAAGACAGGCCAATGGGCTTCTGCTGTCGCCTAATGTTTCAAAGACTGTCGTGTCAAGGCTGAATGAGGCCATTATTGGACTGTCCGGCTCGTTTATGTCTATCAGACGGCATTACTTGAAGCTCGCACGCCACCATTGGTTTAAGTTGAACTGCGCTGATACTGACAATAATGACTCCATCACAGTGGGCAGCATGAGAACACGGAATTTCATCGGAATGTTCGGAATACTCGCTCTGGGTCTGATTGCTTCCAGTGTTGCAGCGGTCGTTGAATACGTGAAAGCTTGGATTTCTCACAGTCGCAGGACAGTTAAGCTGAGAGTGAAGTAACACAAAGATTTCTCCAACGATGAACTCATAGTGGTTCTGTACCTAGATTTGTATTAGATTATTTTGTTGCTGCAGCAATTGTACATTTGTTTAATTATGATGAACGCAACATAATTATCAAATACGCAAGAGCCTACTGGTTTGTTTACAAAAGGAACCTGACCTGAGTTCTATATTAAATGGAAGCAGTCAATTCTATATCTGCGTAAAAGGATTATGTTTTGACATCCCGAGCTAATCTTCCGATCGGTATCGAATTTCATGTTCAAAATCACGTGGTTTTGTACAAAAAAACATTATTTTTGCACAAGCTGACAGATGCCCTGCAGTTATCGAAAAAAGTACCCATACGTATTCACATGACGGCTCAGGAGCACTTGTCCATCCTTTACGGCAACGAAGCACCGCCGTATCGGTACAGTTGCGGATTCGCCACTTATCTAAAGAAAGATTCAAACGCATGTTCCACCCCTGGTTCCCACGTCGAAGCTATCGAGCTGATTCTAAACCTGGCTGACGTCAACTTCACGCTAACTCGACAGGATGTTGGATTTCCTACGGAACTGGACTTGATTTCCAATGGCACCTTTGATATGACTCTTTTGGGTGGTCTGGCAGCGACCAATAAACGTATGGAGACAATGCAGCCCTCGCAGCAAGTGCATCAGTGGACCGCGGTATGGCAACGTTGCCATCGTATGTACACATTATGTGCCAAACTACCAGACCTTTCTAGATTTCAGATCCTGTCAGCTCTTACAACGTCGCAAATGCAAAAAAGTTGGCTCGATACCGCTTGGAACTTCACCACCGTTTACGACAGTCGCGCATGGCTGCTATACTTGGCTGCGTTCATTGCACTGAAAGCATATCTTTGGTTGTCCACACTTCTACAGACGAAAGTATTCGTCAGAAAACGGTCTTCCTTTCGACAGCCCCTGCTGTTTCTCATGTTCTTCTTCTTGGCCACCATAGGCTTTGGACTCTACAGGGGTGGACTGCTGTCAAAACTGTTAATTCATCATCACAGGCCTCAATTTGAGAACTTTGATGAACTTTTGGCGCTGCTCCGCGCGAGTAAGACGAAGGTCGTGACGGAAAACGAGGCCTATCTGCAAATCAACAGCAGCCAAATGCGGCGATTGAAGGAGAGCTTCATTGAGAATCCGCCCATTATTGTCAAAGACACCCATGAACTAATGGGATACAGGTATGTAGGTCTGGGTTGTGCACCGCTGTTGGGAAACGCGTTGGCGTGCAGCTCCCATGCTCAAGAAGAACGCCATCCAAGTTTGCAATACAGTATGGACAACAAGAATACATGTACAACACCAACGACTAGCACTGTAGCTTCTCCATGCGATATTGTTTGGCAGTTCGCTTTAAGATGCAAACTGCCTTCTGTTCGAATGCGGGAATTCGTGAATAAGGGATTGCCATTCATTCACAGGAATGACATTGCCAAAGGTAAGTTGGTCGTTTTATCCGGGTGGAACACGCAGTTCATGGCGTCGAAAATTTGCGACGTTCGTGTGGTGCCCCTGCCAGAGATTGGTATGATGCAAGGCGGACTGCTCTTCTCAAGAAACGTCTCGCAAGATTTGATTGACAAACTCGACGAGGCCATTGCGGGACTCCAAACAGTGATCAGTACGATTGATGATAAATACTTTCGGAATCCGGAGGGCTTAAAGAAATGCCAAAGAGGTCACCACAAACGTAGCAAAGGCAGGAAGCACGATTCGTTGGGCTTAAATAATGTTGCTGGCAGGAAGCATGATTCGTTGGGCTTAAATAATGTTGCTGGCATGATTATGTGCTTTCTGTTCGGTTTGCTCTGCGCTTCCCTCAGTTTTGCGCTTGAGTTATTCTTAAACGCGTTACTAAGTATCATGTATAGATTATAAATTTAGATTTTGAGAGCTTGGATATTCTACTACATAGCCAAATCTGTAGGATTGTAACGTTTCATCGTGTTGTTCAAACAGATTGCAAATGTTTCCTGTTGAGACCATGTTCCATGAGTGCGTTAGTTTGAGGTTTGAGCTAATACTAGCTGTGGAAGCAATTTGCATACCTAATTTGGGATGTAGTAAACGCCTCGATCGGCTTTTGGATCCCAAAAAATTTTAATGACTTTGAGTCCAATGACAGTTTCGCCGCATTAACAGAATCAAAACCAGATCCCGCACCTTCCTCGTTCCACTTGGACATTGCACCCACGATTGTCGCCAATGGGCCAAGAACACTTGATCGCTCACGATGCTACAACGACCATCACAGCAAACTCGGAGTTCTAGACCTGAACATATAAAATGCATCAGTGTGACTATGTGAAGTGTAGCTCTTCCAACAGAAGAACAAGAGAAATGTGTGTGGTTCATTTTATGGCGGCACACGATATTACAAAACATGAAGGATGGTAGCGCACAACCAAACTCTTGATGAACAAAACATTGTTAGCCCCAACTGGGAGTCGAACCGACATGTCCTTTAGCTAACCGACTCACGCTCCACCAACTGAGCTATTGTAGAAACAAGACCTTGGACTCCCTGTCAGCCAACGGACCTGGGTTACAGGCCCCCTTGGAGCAAGCAATTTTCTGTTCATCAATGATTCTGGTTTGTATGAACGTGCACTCCCGTTTTTAAAAAAAAGAGAGACAAACCAGCTGTCGCCTCATAGTGTTTGAACGTGATCACCCGATCCTGTTGCAGAGCAGTGCCCACTGATATGGCTGCCATCTGACCTTGGCTGACAAGTGCGATCAGATAGTTGTTGCCGCTGCCTGCAATTTACAGAGGACCTGTTCTCTAAAGGGGACACCTATACATACCCATACCTTGTTTACTCATGTACGGTCCCCGTGACTGAGTCCTAACGGTAGCACAGCAGTTGCCACCCATGGAACACTGGTAAATGGGTCAGCATTAGTTTAATATGCAATATCCGTATGTACATGGAAATTGAAGAAAGTGAATTAGGTAAATATTGGGAGCGTATTAGGAAGAAAAAGAAATCTTTCAGCCCAGTGAACTACTGGAGGCTTTCACCCGATGAGCTAACGAAGACGTTTTTGTGACTCCATAGGTTCATGAGTCATATATGTATCTTTAAGCTGTGGTAACATGCACCTGATCCAGGAATTCCGGTTAGGCCATCGCCGAATCTTCCACTATGCACTCCAAATGTGCCATCCACGTGTTGTTTATCTGTCGTTTGCAACATTCGGCTGCTGCTTGATGTTTCATCGTTCTTCTTGCCACTTTCCTGATCGTTTGCCAACTGGACGACGTAACTGCACTGCTCACCTAGTGTTGAAACATTGGGTGGAACTTTCGAAACGGTGTAAAGGTCAGTTGGGCGTAAAGCTCGGTGTAAAGTTCGGTCGAAAGCTCGGTCGGCGTAGCTCGGTGAAACATTGCCTGTTATTAACGGGAAATGTTTCAAGTTTACACCGAGGTCTGTCACACTGAGCTGTCGACCGAGCTTTCCACCGACCTTTACACCCAACTGACCTTCACACCGTTTCGAAAATATCACCTATCTTTATGTGACAGCAATAGTTACTTACTATGTTTGCAACAGACACACGCAGAAAATAAACAATCCAAAAATACAAACTAAATGTTGTGAAAGCCAACAAGACAAACCTTCTTCGAAAGCGCATTCCACGGTGCCACACTCCTCTGGCGTGCCGGGCAGTTGGCTTGGCGCCACTGGAAATTTAAATCTAGGTCGTGTAGCGCAAACTTTTTGCACAATAATTTAAAAAATACAGAATAATTTTGTCTCGCAGACCAACCATCGCACAATTTTCCATCGTACTGCAGGTCATCTATGGCTGCCACACCTCCCTTGCGTTGGTTCCAACCCGCCGCTATGATGTGAATCTGAAATGCAGCACAGCGATACCCTGAGTTCGATAGCAGCACCTACTGACAGACACTCTCTGCTTGGATGCCATGCTTATGTATAGGTTGTTTATTGATGTATGTTCCTGTGTGTTTGCTGCTTCCAACAGGAAAAGTGGCCGGTTCAATACATGTACTACTTGTATTATTGTTGGTCGCTCCACGACCAGGGTCGGATTAAAAATTTTTTTGTTATCGATCTGTTTTTGAAAAGACTTTTTAAATTTTTTAAAAAATTGTCACTTTTTTTATTCCGAACCACCAAAGAATTGGTTTCTTGAAAATTAAATAACTGAAATGTTAGTTGGGTATGTTTTGAGGGACACAAAAGAGAACTATTCCTTTGAGTAGCATCAGTTGCGATCTAATCCATTCCCTCCCTTTGAGATAACCTCGAAGGTAGCTCTGTGGCTGCATGTTGTGACAAAAGGGAAGGCCAGCATTCTGTTTGTGAATATTCGGATAAATTTAAAGAGAGATAAAGACTTGCAACATGCCAACAACAAATGACTAATCCACGACCACGGCAAACAGGCAAACAACGTCGAGTGTGTCGACGTAGTATATCTTACGGCACTCTCAATACAGTAACTGCACACCACCGTATGGGGTGTCCTGCATTGTACATGTGGCGGTTGTTGGGATGTCTAAGAACTGTGTGTGTCCATGACTACTTTTTAAAATAGAAAGAAGGCAACTTTTCTAAAAAAATATTTTTGAGAAAAAAATTTTTTTAACGGTGCCCACAACGGCCTGAACAATAATACTGGTGCTGACTTGGATCGTAACTTGCAATTGTCGTTCACTGTCCTGCGCTCTGTGCCACTGAAACGCCCTGACTGACTCACTGTCGCTGTACTGATTAATCCTTTTTGTTTCCGGTTGGCAAATTGAAACTTTCATGTCTGTTACCCTGGCGTCCAGTTCACGCGGCTATCATGTTTTGTATAAAATTAAGAGGAAATTAAGAGGAAAAACAATAGCCAACAAAAATTTAAAACGCATCATGCTGCGTTCTGGTAACGATAGTCAAAGAGCTGCAACTTTCATGAGTTATTTTTAAAAATCCAAAGATTTAAAAGAAGACTAATGACGATAATGAAATGACACTGTCAGCAAAAATTTTTATGGTAAGAACAATGCGATTCGCAATCAAATGGCGCCATGTACTGATCCTAACTGTTTTCTACTGTTCGATTCTGCTTCTTTACCGTTTCAACCTCGTCAAAAGAACGCCGATATCCTTTATGCCTGTCGATATGGTTCTTGAAGCTCAAGAACCGAGACCAGTCATCATGTGAGTTGTGTTTTGCCGAAAATTTTGCCGCAGGCGTAATGTTAGGAGCTTGTTTTTAGTGCAAATCAATCGCTTTACTGGAACGACGATCTTCATCTGTACACTATTGACAAAAAGCCGATTATTTGGATGTTCTGGCACAACCACACCGGCATTCCTGAAGTTTGTTGTTTCGACTTTTTCAGTTTTTGAACGCTTTTTGATCATTTACAAAGATTTAGCACTTCTAAATCCAAGGTGATCAAGATCTTCATCGGCTCTGTGATTTGTCACAATCAACATGCGTTCCACATTCAAATCCTCAATTCGCATTCGATGTTTGACTGGCTGCCAAACGTGCACCCGGCCGTGCCATACCTAACGCCCAACCACATGGCCGACTACGTTAGGATCAAAGTGTTGGGTGAGATATTTTTTTGAAATCTCGGTATTTTTACGAATCACTTGAGATTTGGGAGCATTACCGAACACTGCAGACGAGTACGGTGGGATCTACCTGGACGCCGACACCATAGGACTGTCGGATTTCTCGGGCTTGGCACATGAGCTGCGGTGGTACCCTTTGGTATCACACACCTGGGCGTCCGAGAACCAGCAGATATCGATGGGCGCATTGGGGCCTTACAGGTACAACGTCTTTTTTGGTTGAAGTTCTGATTTAGCCACCTTCATTCTTACAGAGCACATACCGAATTCACCAGACGAGCCATGACCAGATACCATCAGCTGTTGGACAGGGCATTTGATTCATCGTTTATCACACGAGTTGAAGTATTGTTAAACGTTGGCTAATTCTGCATCCTTATCGTAATGTTATTTGAATTTACTTTTAAGCTATTTGATTACTGTTAAGCCCGTTCCGCTTCACTGGAAACTATCCGAGGATCCTCTCCAGTGGGCAGAATTGAATTTCGAGGCAATCGCCAGCATCGATGAGCTACGGAAACGGACCGACTTTCAATTCTATTCAGTCTACGGCGAGACTACTGTCGGTTAGCAGTGCTCAGACTCAAATTTTTCACCTCGGAAACTCACAAAAAACATCAAATTGCACACAGCTCAAATCATCAAGATCTTCGACAAGCCACTGCAATCTCTCAACACAACGCTGGCCATTACGGTAACACCCGTGCTCTACGTGCACCATCAGGGTTGGCAGAACATGACGATGCTGAGCACGGTCAATGACATTTTTGACAATAATCTGGTCTTTGTCGAAGTTCTGGCACAAGCATGGCGTCGATGTGAACGTATGCGTGAGACTTACGAGAGAAGAAGCGGGTAGGTCCTTAGAACGATAAATTACTTTTGACACATCTACATTTATACTGTACTGGGCCTGATTTCAGACACAGACTGGAGCGTATAGCGCCGAGCAAGATTTTCGTCGGGATCTCGAAGCCTTACTTGAAAGATGATAAACAGCTTAGAAGAACGATTGAACGAGAGGTCACGAAGATGCATAGTTATTTTTTGGTATAATTTTTTGTGCTTTTCGTGGTTGTGAATCTAGAGCATTGCACTTCGAGCGCTTGTACAATCAGTGTTACTGATCCATCGTGCTGGCAGCAGCTTGTTTGTATAGTCTACCACGTTGACTTGTGCATCTGGCTCATTCGCACATGGCGCTCCAAAAGGCGAAAACACGTTGCACATACATATATTACACACAGTATGTACCTGAAATCCATGTTCGTTTAGTCCCACGTCGATCGGTACACCCTGCTGTGGGTTGACGGTTCTCGGCACGGGTGTGCATGGCTGCATTGGCTCCTCGGTTTCGGAATCGGTAACGCACACTACCAAGTCCATGCCGGCAGATTGCCACGCTCTGTAATTATGTATAAGGACCGGTGCCGAACATTTCGCAAGCCAACTCGCATTGTGTCTTGTTGGGGCCATATGGCTATTTGATGCACTCGCACTGACGACGACGTGGTGCGCCGCTTCATCAGATTGAAAACATGTTGTGGCCGCTGTGTTGGTGTGCCTGCCGCCTATCTCATTTTTTCTCTGAGCACGCAGCAACCGATTACAGCCACGTTTGAAATCGGCTGAATAATCAGGCGCAGTTCCCAAGTTCCATAAACAAACTTGAATCGCAAGACTCCAGAGCTGTTTTGGCATTCGATTACGCCACTGGCCAGCAGAGCGTTGTTTTGTTTCGATTTGGTCATCAAGAATCGTTTTTCGGGCATTGCGGCCGTTCCGGTGACCCTCTTCCACAATTGAGCGTCCAGCGTCTCCGATTCTCTAACCACCCAACTGACGTCACCCAGAGTTTGCCAACCGCAGTCCTGAAACATCAGCACTAGCGATTTTGGCGCAGCTCAGCGTGCACAAAGGAGGTATGAAATATTTTCTGGTCGCCGCATTTTAAACATCAGCGATATGTATGGTGGTGCCGTGAACATCTCACGCAATGGAATGGAATTCATTCAAACATTTTGAGCCGAACAGAGCTTGCCAGATCCAACAACTCACTATTGCTCAACGTAAATGTGAGCCATCAAGATTTTGCAAACGAAAACGACAAATGACACTCACGATGAAGTCGCGACACTCCAGATCCCTCGCATGTCGCGGAGGTGCAACATTTCGCTTTTCGAGTTCCTGCTGGTGCGATGCCGAGTACGGAATGGCGAGTGAATGCAGATCGAACAGGTCGTCGCCATCACACAACCGTCCGTCATATTGGATCTCCTCCATCGCCCACAGATACGACCCGCTCGGGTCATTCGTTTCGCCGATGATTGCAATCTGTGCGAGCTTGCGTAAATTATTATCAGACTGCGTCTGAATTTAGTTTGAATGACGAGTATCTAGTTTGAGTCGTTCTTAAAATTTCACACGAACAATTGTAACACTTGATTGCAATATTGGCGTGCTTACACTTCAAACCTGTGTTCTAAGTCCCCGTTTATAAGTAGTGCTGCTTTGACGACTGAAGGATATCGAAATCGAATATATGTCAATGGGGTAGGATCACTTTTTGCAGGGCTAAACGCGAGGTGAAAAGCCAATGTGTAAAAATGTAGCCCCAAGCGTGGGGCTAGTAGCAACCAACATAGAAGTTCTCTTGTCTTCCCTTGATCGGTATCTGCTTGGTCACTGGCATGGTGCCAGTTGTGCGCAACACTCGCGTGCATGGCGTGATTGGTTTGTTCGATGTTCGGTCCATGACGCACACTTTCACGTCGACCGATTCCGAGGTCCACATTCTAGAAAGTGACGGTTTTCGGCTTAACAGCGCCCTTAAAATTGCTGAAAACCGCGATAAATCGCTGAAAACTAAAATCCCTAACTTGAACCGAAGAGTGCTGTCGCCGGCCTGACAGTTGATCGGGTCACTACGCAACACGGCTTTCGTGTTCGAAATGCTGTTCCATTTGTCGGATAAGAACTGCGCCATCATGAACTGGCCACCTGCAATTGCAATTTAGGGGGTTGTAGTATCATTTCTTATTTTTACGACAATTTTTGAGCTGGACACGTCACCTTTGAGGACAAGCACTACGACAACGACTGCGGTAACCCAAACGCGAATCTGCATGTGTTCCGACTGTGTTTTGCGATGACGTAGGAGCTCTAATTCCGACCACCGTAAAAGTTGAATTATTTGCTCTGCTCGAAATTAGTGTTGTCTGACTCTTTACGAACCAAATTCACATTTGCCGTACCATAGTCCTGTCGTCCAATCACAGTCGTTCTGCTCATCTTCAAAATTTGACATAATAACTCTACTGTTCTATGTAACCTGGCGTGACTATGGAGCCGGACACTTTGTGCCACTTGATCGCATCCACCGGACCATTGTGCACCTGCCATTTGGTTGCGGCCGGGTTCAGAAACGGGCCTCCCGTCCCCCAACGGCAGTCCTAAATGCGTATTAGGTACACCAGGTGACGTGCAAGTTGTTGACGTTTCAACAAACGATGAGCAATATTATTCTTACAGTTCCATCAATACACAGCAAATCCCGAGGATGATCAATGGGCATCGATTGAGGTGTCGGTAGGTACCCTTGATGCGTTGTGCCAAAATCGGCTGATAAGAAGTGCAAAGATTCATGCTGCTTTTATTTAGTAGTTGTTTTATTTTAGTTAAACATTGAACTTGGGAGTACAGTATGCGCATTTAATCTATTTGCATCCATCTGAAAATAAGTAAATTAACTGACTGCATAACGATGCGGCATACATCATGTCGTCAATGGCGATGACCGCTGGTCGAGCCCCATTCGCATCAGCCAATATCTGGATCTAAAAATTGAAACATTAATAAATTGTTCATTACCAGAGGTCTTTCTGTTCCTCAAACTGACTTTAAAATTTGCGCGCGGCCCTTTAACGACAGCGGATTTTATCGATCGATTTGATGATTCAACAACGCCGCACGTGTCAAGTGGTCGTGAGTCTATTGGATGGACGGGACAAACGATAATCTTGGTGCCTGGTGACATCCACGCCCTGAAATTTGGGTCTTTTGTTTAGGGGCTGATCGAGCAGGCCGGGGGAAAACGTTTACATTTACAAGCCCCCGGGGGATACTGAATTACTGACTTGCAATTTTCCGTGTCCAAGCAGACGTGCGTAAGTAACCTATGGCCCTTTCGGTAATTCTTAGGTCCTCGGTGGAAGCATAAAACTTTTTAGGGCTGACCTGAAAGTCAAAATTCCACTGTCCATCTGGCAGGCTATTGGATCCGATTCAAGCACGGCTTCATAGTCGCCCTCGACGAAACTGGCCATCGCAAATTGATCGGCTGCAGGAAAGTGGACTTTCTGTATTAGGCTTGCTACACCCGTATTTACTCTGCTAGTGGCTGCCTCCCCCTAAAAGATACCCCCTCTCTAAGTGCACGCTGAAAAAATACGTGCACGCTGAAAAGTCCCCAATATATACATACTGTAGTTGTCCAGTCGTTTTCCGTCACGCGATTGCGTCTTACCTCGTTTTTCTTGTTAAATTTATGTTCACCAATTAAAATTTGGGCTTTTTTTAACATTTTTCGCCCAGCCCTCTAATAGAAGACCCCTCACAGCTTGGTTGAAAAAAATAGAAGCCCTCTATTAGAGGGAATACGGTTGTGTGCTGAGAACTATCAGCTTCTAAATTTTTGGATTCGAGAATAATTGGGGATCTGAAAATTTACAAAAGTAGAACAAGATTCTAACGTGGACTGCCGACGGCTGGATTTTGAATCGCGTTTAGCCACATTTGCTCGTCGACCCGGCCTCGATGCAACAACCACTGGGAACCTCGTTTGCTGCCCGTGCCTGGCTGTAGTGAAGAGATGGAGATGTTACATTTGCTAATGTGTTGGTTTGCAATGGGATGATGCAGAACCATACATTGTTCGGATCCAAGCGATCGCCCAAACGACCCCAGCGACAGTTTTGGAATGTGTTACAAGCGAGATTAAGCGGTGACGTGATCGGTTCGCTCAATCGGCCGTCCGGAAAGTTCGTGAACGCGGTCCCGAATCGACCTGCACAGGTTCTTTGTGGAAGAGAAATAAACCTTCGGTCTGTTCCTGCTGTGCCGCATAATTAATTCGACCAGGTGTAACATTAGTCAGGGATCATCTACAAAACCCATCCGTGCCAGTGCGCACTCATATCAACTCCCCCTGATGTTTTTGTGATCGATCCAAAACAGATCTGCTGCCCTCCATTCATTATTTTCATACGGTTGCTGCATAACTGATTGGTATTGGTCGCACAATGACCATATGAGAATCCATCCGAAATTTTTCCTGAATTGACAAGCCAGAAAATTCAAATTGGCATTGCTCGGCAACGTGTAATCATACATAAAGTATGCAGTAAGCGAAATGTTTCAGAGATTAAAGGGGGCGCGACATTATACATTTTTGGAGAGACACACACCAATATTACTGCAGAAATGACAAGAACACATCTGAAGTCACATGTTTTGAAAAGACAGTGAAGTCGAACTTCGAAGATTTCATTCAGAAATTCACCTCCGAACGTCGATTGCAAGGAACAAAGTTCAATCTGCTGTAGTCGCTCGGCTCCCTGAAAATCAGGCATCGAGCTCAAGAAATGAAACAAGAAAATGTTCCACAGACGAATTCCCACAGCGACCGTAAGAATCGGCCAAGCGCATGGTTCTAAAGAGGTACAATTTTGTAACACGGGGAATTTTCGTTTGGGCCACACTGTGAGATAGACATGAAGCACTGGTTTCGACCAGCGTAAAAGTTTTTCCCCTACGTCTAGCGAATATCTTTCACGCTGGTCGAAATTAGTGGTTCAAGTCTAATTCACAGTGTGGCCCAAATAGAAATTTCCAGTGTTATAAAATTGTACCTGTTTAGAACCATGTGCTTCGCCCTAAACATTTTCTTGTTTCATTTTTTGAGCTCGATGACTGTTTTTCAGGGAGCTGAGCGACTACGGCCTTTTCGACCTGGGCACCCACGTTACCCATGTTACCCATGTTACCCAGCCACAGGGTCTGCGCCACAAGCCTGGGTACCCTGGGTACCCAGGTCGAAATGTTCGCGAAAAAAGCGTGGGTACCCTGGGTACCCAGGTCGAAATGCGCATGCGCTTGCATGCACATGCATGCCGACTACGGCGTAAGTGTGAAAATGACAGTCAGAAAAACAACATTTCCGAACACTGTAACGCCGTATCACGCCGCGGGCTTAGTGCAGTCATGATAGTTTGAATAATAACAACATGCAGCCATACATGGCGTCGAAACGTGTTTGAAAAAGTCAATTGGAAAAACACAATTAGAAAAACACCACTATTCATTTGACACATACAGACAGGCTTAGTGCAGTCATGATAGTTTGAATAATAACAACATGCAGCCATACATGTCGTCGAAACGTGTTTGAAAAAGTCAATTGGAAAAACACAATTAGAAAAACACCCACTATTCATTTGACACATACAGACAGGCTTAGTGCAGTCATGATAGTTTGAATAATTACAAGTCAATTGGAAAAACACAATTAGAAAAACACCACTAGACATTTGACACATACACACATTTTAGACAAGAAGAAAAATGCCTGCTGTCGCGCGGCAAGAATCAGGATATGGTTCTCGGTATCATGCTGGTCGCATATAAAACACCTATACAAGATTGTTTACTTCCCAAAGTAAAAAGATATCTGTGACTACGCACAGGGGTAAAAGGCGACTAAAAACATCACCGAAACAGAATAAAAGCTTATTTGCCAAAAAATGAACAGGAGTTAGAAAGAGGCATTGCATTCCATTTGAAAAGTGAATTAAAAAGCGATACGGCATCAAGGAACCATATTGCGGCCAACGCATGATCGTTTTACTCACTCTTTATGCCGTTACTAGTACGAATCGAACCTGTGACAGCTTGCCGTCGTCGCCTCATTGCGCTGTTGGCCGCAATATGGTTCCTTGATGGCGTATCGCTTTTTAATTCACTTTTCAAATGGAATGTAATGCCTCTTTCTAACTCCTGTTCATTTTTTGGCAAATAAGCTTTTATTCTGTTTCGGTGATGTTTTTAGTCGCCTTTTACCCCTGTGCGTAGTCACAGATATCTTTTTACTTTGGGAAGTAAACAATCTTGTATAGGTGTTTTATATGCGACCAGCATGATACCGAGAACCATATCCTGATTCTTGCCGCGCGACAGCAGGCATTTTTCTTCTTGTATTTTTGTTTTATATCGAGTAAGCGCATTTTCTCATTCGGTGGACGGAAAATACATATGATCACACTGATAATTCGTTCACTATACAAAGGAATTCACTATGTAGAGGTGCACCTTGTGGTGGTTTTACTGTATTCATGTTACTGTTTCACACCTCAATCAAGTCAGAGCTAAAAAAGCGATGTCACCATCGGTTCCCCGACCCCAGAAACATAAACAGCTGACACATTACTGGAGATCAGATCACTATTACACTATTTATTTGCATTGATCAATACTGAGTTCCGGTTCTAGTTCCGGTTCTGGCTCCGAAACGTTCCAGATTTAAAAACCAATGCCACCGTTGGGTTTCTCGACCCCGAAAACCTATATACCGCACGCACTGTCGTTATGATCAGATCGTTATGATCGCTACCGCGCATGCCCCGATTAGCACCCCAACACCAATAAGACACCCCGACAACCGTGAGACCGTAGTGGCGCACCTAGAACTGGGCCACCCACGGCAACACAGGCAACACACAACACAGAACGCGCAGGCATGCGCGTGCATGCTGCATGCACAAGCCAATGCGCGTGCAAGCAAGATGTGCATGCAAATACAAATTTAGTTTCAATTGGGTACCCAGGGTATCCAAAAGTAGGAGAATTCGCCCGCGCGCGAATTCTTATACATGGGAAAAGCAGAAATTCCAAAACTGCGACCTGGGTACCCACAGCCAGCAAAAGGCAGATATGTGAGGCAGCCGCAGCCAAAAAAAAGTGCTTTATGCCAATCCCGAACACACGTGGACATATTTAGTTGACACCCTGTAATTCCAAATCTTATTTCCGCTTTTTTTGGAAAATCTGCCTCCTATCTTTTGCATGGTGGGTAACATGGGTAACATGGGTAACGTGGGTACCCAGGTCGCTATGGCCCGACTACAGCAAAGCAAACTTTGTTCCTTGCAGTCGACATTCGGAGGTGAATTTCTGAATGAAATCTTTGAAGTTCGACTACATTGTCTTTTCAAAACGTGTGACTTCAGATGTCTTCTTATCATTTCTGCAGTAAGATTGGTGTGTGTCACTCCAAAAATGTATAATGTCGGGCCCCCTTTAAAAACGCGGTTGACTGGCTGTTTTTTTTCAGATGAAAATGTTTTGTAGGAAATACAAATAGCCCAGTGGTTAAGCGTGGCTCATCCTTGGAATCCTGAAAATCAAGGTGAGTTTGAATGGATTCTCATAATCATGGTCATTGTGCGACCAATATCACCCACTTACAAATACGTTCTGTCACCTGGGTCAGCGATGACATCGCCAAGGTTACCCGGTTTTCTGGTTATCGGCCCAAAAGTGTCGGGAGTCACTGGCCTAAAAGTGTCGGGCCTGACCGGCGCAAAAGTCTCGGGCCTGTCCGTGCTCGGTGTGTGATGGATGGTGAGTGTGGCCTGGAACAGGAAGTGCACATACAGTACGGACGTATTGAAATTGTGCACAACAGGCCGTTGTGTTTTTTTATATAGTTGTGATGAAGCATCAACTTCTGCTGTCTGTCACTGATGTTTTAAAGAAACTATACAAGCAACCGCACACTTTGCGTTGCGTCTTGCCCATGTGAAGTTACTTTGCAGCCATAAACTTGCAGACATTAGAAAATAATGATGAAGTTGGTGAACCTAAAGTTGATGGGTAATGTGCGTGTGTGGTGGCATTTTTTTAAACAGGACACCTTCACAGAGATGGGATCAGAGGATTCATTCACCCAAAACACTAATCCATCCACACATACAGTATCTGTACCTGAAGCGAAAAGTGACAACTATTTAGTTCAAACGTTCCTTGAGCTTGAGAGTTGTACTCGGACACCATGCCCCGTATCACTGTCAGTGCCATAATGTAAGAATCACATGATCCAAGGCAAAATTACCATTACATACTGTAGGTTACGCGCGCACCTCTGTTGTTCCCAAGTCGCATGACAAATCAGCATCGTATCTGATGTCATCAATCATCACTCGACCGCCGTTCGGTCCCCAGTCGTCGACAATGAATTGCACCTGCACAGAGATGATGATGTTTCAGAAAATGGGGGGGGTGCGATTTTGACATTATGGTTGAAGGTTGTCACAGTGTGTGAAAGATGAGCAAAATGTGAAAGTGTGTGTATTTTTGGTGATGTTTAATTGAATGCGCAAAACATTTTAATTGCTGTACAGCGTTAGATTATTACAGGCAAAGTGTCTTAAAACTGCAAACTTCAAATTGGAGCGTGCCATCAATCCTACCAAACAAAAAAAGGTTACATTTCAACAAGTTAAAAGTAAATAGCTATATAAAAATAAAAAGGCTACAATAAATATTGAAGTTTAAGTGATTTAAAATTAAATCAAAACCAGATGGAATGTTTGTCCAACCACAATTGTATCGTGGACTGCATCCTTTCGTATCAGTATTTCGCGCCCGGGATCGATCAGTCGCAGCAACGGAGTGCAAAACATTTGCTCCCGCACGTCACCGTTAATTTTGAGCACACATACTTTCATCGCAACGCCTTCCGTCATCCATGCCCTGATGTTTCAAGGACAAACTACGGCATTGGTTGAGAGAGTTGAAACTGCTCAGCTGACCCGGTGGGCCTTAAAGTGTCGCTAACGAAATTGTCAAAAAGAACCAACTTAAATCGCAGCACTCCGGGTTCGCGTTGACAGCCGGCAATCGGGTCGCTTTCGAGGATACCGATCTCGTCGCCTTCACCACTCATTTCGCCGAACCAGCCCCCTGAAATTTTTGTTGATTTCTGTCGATAGGTTCAACAGTTCTTTCTCAAACAAAAACTACTGGTCCGTGAGTTGGGTGAATTAATGTGGTGAGTAGGAAAAGCGCCCTCGCACACCTGGTATGGTTGCTGAGCCGGTGACGGCTTGCCAACTGGTTTTGTCGCGTACGCCACTGTTTTGCATCCACATACCGACACCAGTGGATTTGTCCGCAAATCGGCATGTTTTCTACAGTACATGTGAGCGGCATGTTTTAACTTTTGGAAAATAATCTGGGAAAGTCTTCTTGTTCAAAAGCTGAAATTATAGAGAAGAGCTCGCTCACATCAAAATTCACGCATGTCAAATCGTCTGCCCTTGTGAGCGGCAGACCTAACGCCCCGCTTTGGAACGTTTTGGTATCTTCAAGATCAACTGAAATGGAATGAGTTGGTGATCATTGTTTTTTGGAAACTTTAGCTCAACGTTTTGCGACAACGGTGGATACGCACCGTTAAATGCAACCTCCATTTCAAAAAATAAAAATCTGAGACTAACTTGGGTCGGCAGTCCAGCCACATCCGGGCTCAAGGTTTGCTCGAAACACGATGTTGTCCAAGATCATCAAACTGTCCAGATAATTGTGTCCTTGAATGCCCAGCTGCAATGGAAATCATCACGTGCGATGATCCGTGTTGGCGGCGGTGGTGTTGCTTTGGCTACATACTTGCAGTGGTTTCCTTTTGTTTATCAAGATTCAGCTGCACAGATTTAGTGACAAGATTTTATTTCAGCGACGGGTCGTGACCGGTTCAACTCAGAAAAATTGAGCCGATCAGCAAACGACAATTTTGACCTTGAACTCACATGGAATGGTTCCCTCTGCAGCGGCAGTTGCACCACACAGATGCCATTCGAAGGTTTCTGCATCGTGCATTGATTCGGATCGGAACCCCAACGTACGACCAGAGTTTCTAGTTCCAGTACCAGGACTCGAACTCTAGTGCTCGAACCGTACAACCAGTACCTGGAGTGGGGTTTGAAACTAGTGAGATGCTACAAATCCCAAAGCAGTCTTTCAACATTCATCAACTGCTTTTTAATGTGACCATTTTTCTTCTTTTTCAAGGAATTTCTTCAAGAACAAAGTGGTGAATACTGACATAAATGGTATGTAGAAAGGGCTCACCTAAAACTCAGCGTTGCATCGTTGTTGGGCAGACACTTGATCGGGTTACTGTACCAGACGGAGTGTTTGGCCGGCGCTTTCGAACCTCCACCCATGATGAATTGGTCACCTGAACATACACACACACATACAGTTGCAAAGTTGTGACACTGTACTCCCTTACGGCAACACATTTTGAGCCCGAAAGTTCCGGTAAAACAGTTGTCGAAAGAGTTCAGTCGTAGTATATCTCACCAACAAGCGGTGCCTGATCCCCAATCGGTCCTATCAACAGAGCCGGGTACTGATTCGGTTGTGCCTTTCTGAACAACTGAAACTGCTCGGTGTCAATCGCTGGGTTTGTCTTATTGTCCATGTTGGCCCACAAACACAGCGGCGGATCCTGCAGGTCACAGTCCAACTCTGATGCATCGCGGATGAACTGTCTCGTGAGCACTGGAATGGAAAACAGACCAGATGTCATTGGCGATCGTTCGGGACCTGTCTTGGTCGCGTCTTGCTGCTCCACTGACATTTCGTCACTTCATGATGTCATCACAACTGACGATCAACGTAAAAAGGTATGTATAGGTCATTGTACCAGCCATCTGGGAACGAGTGACGAGGAATACAGTAAACCGGTATTGTCCCTACGATGTGAACTGATCGACAAGTTTGATACAATGTGAATTTGTTGTTTGGATGCCGTCAGCATCAACCGGTTCGCTTAGTTATTTTCACCATTACTCATTCCCCGGTAATATAGTCTGATATCCGCACTGCACTGAACAGGCCAATTTCGAATATTAGTCGTTCTCCATTTTGAAAAAAAAACACTGTTCCTGGTCATCTTTGGTGTGAAAGTGTTTTGGTTTTATTATTTGTTTGACATTCGACAGTCAATTTCATTGTACCTAGCCGAAACAAAAACGAAGTGTAAAAATGAAGAATGAGAAATCTGCAACGAAGATCGTCCGTGGAAAGTGAAACATCAGCAGCCAACAACCAACCATCCGGCAACGACGACCGATCCGAGTCTTTGTCACCCAGCCGCTTCACACCGAGCACTTCCTCAATCTTTTTCAATTCCTTCCTTTTCTGGGGGGAACATGATTCGGCTAGAATCAATTGATGAAGAGCATTGTAGGCACTCGCGTAAGACACATTTTGGAACAAAATTTACGTCAAAGTGTCCTCAACGCACCGTGTTGCACGAGAAACGTGAGCGCGAACAATGTGGACACAGCGACTTGCAGGTTCATGATGCGGGATCAGCAGGAAGATTGATTTTTCGTTTGATCGTGGAAAGTAATGAACGCAATGGCGGGCGGCACACAAAAGCACCAACACCGTCAAATGAGGGCAATCAACGGAAATGAATCGACCTCCTTTTTAAGATGAAAATTTGCATCGCATGGCCAGGGAATGAAGCTAGAAGCAGCAATGTTTCATCAATGAAAATTTCCTAACGTTCTTTTGCCGTTCAAGAAGTCGACAATCAAAACAGGCAGAAACGGATGCATCGACATCAATAACTTTATTAAAAATTCAAAATGAGTTTTTTTCAAGACAGCAAGAACGGTTTGCATATATGCTGAACGCAAAATATAATTGCGCTGTTTTAGCGGTTTGTGCGAAATTAATCGTGATGTTCCACCTACTGTATGTATATGTACATATGCTAGAAAACTGAATTGTACATGAGGGAGAGATTGCCAACTCTTGTACAAAACTGCACTCTCTTCATGCACACACATGTACGTATATGCACACAGGCAAACGGGCAGGGTGAATCTTTTGCTTGCCAACAAAGTTAAATTTCTTGATTAAAGTCAAAGTCACGGTTAGGTAAACTTTTATCCTCATTGACACAGCGCATTTGGGCTAATGGTACAGTCGTCAAATCAAGTGGTCAAATCACTTCGTCAACTCAAGCAGCCCCAAATTATAGCGAGAAATTGTGCATTAATTTGACGACAAGATTTTACGATCTGATTTGGCGACTGTACAATAAGGCTGCATTATACATAAACGCGGTTTGCGGCTTGTAGCCGCAACCGCGAGCCGCACAACAATTCTTGCGGCCACGGCGCTGTTGCGGTGATGGATGACAACATCCAGCCAGCTGACCTCAAATCTCAAATGTTGCGTGTTGACGCAAACAGCAACTAAAAACGGACCGTAGCCGCAACCGCAAAAGTTGTTATATAAATGCGGCTTGCGGTTGCGGCTACGAGCCGCAAACCGCGCGAGCCGCAAACCGCGTTTATATATAATGCAGCCTAAGCCTGCATTCGATTCAAAGGTATGCTCATTCGTATGAAGGGAACGCCCACCCACGACGACCATCTGCGGACCACCACTTCTGCTGCCTTGCTCACTCAGGCACAAACCATCAAGGTGCACATTCCGTTGTACTGACAAGCCAAAAGCCCAAAAATCACTTTTTTTAAAAATTATAATATTATGCACACGCCCCAGTCAGTCTCATTTCCATACAGGGAGCTTCCATATAAAACCCTGAGGTTGTTTTCGGAAAAAGGTGGAAAATCGGCTTTTTTGTTTCAAACATTTTATCCGCCTTTATAGGCCTTTTATATTATTATGATAAGTGTGGGGTAAGTTTTTTGAATTTGTTGAAATTATGGCTAACACTTTGTAGAATGTTACTATCGGAGTTTGTTTAAATTTCAGCACCTGTAATTTGATTTAATTCGTTGTTGCTCAAGTATGTGCGAAAATAACCTGATGTAAAAAAAACTCGTTATTTTTTGGTTGATTTTTGAAGAACGTTTTACCGTTTCCGCGGGTCCTCGGAGGGCTTCGTTTTGGACGGGAGGGGAATAAGTGGAAAACCCGGTTAGTTTACGTTTTTGCGGTACCTCGCATAGTTGTATCAATGCAATACTCTTTACAACAAATTTGATCCATGCTTTTCACTTTTTTTGCTTTGCGGTGGAGTCACACACAGGTACATTTGGTTATTTTGGGCTTGTACGCAAATTCTGCTTGAACCTGTGACAGCGTTGAGCACTTCCACCCGCATCAAAAATGAAGAAGGCGTTCAAGTTTCAAAGCAGAAGTAAAACAAGGCCCTAGGCAGGCCAAGTCTTTCAGTCGAATTTCTATGGTGCTGGTGATGTACAATCACAATAGGTTGTGTGCCAACTTCTTAAGAAACTTACCTGAACTTAACTTAACTTACATACCTTACAAGTGACGAAAATTGTGCCGCAGATTTTTTGTTTTTGATGAAATTGGAAATATACGAATGATAATGCCCCTGTGGGATCCTTAGAAAATGAAACATCAGGAATCAACAAACCATCAGGCAACGACGGTCGATTTGAGTTTTCATCGCCCAATCTTTTCACACCGAGGATTTTTTCAATCTCTCTCACATGCACATGGATCTCACGTGAACATGATTCAGCTGTAATGGACAACAAGTTTGTAAGATTTGGGATTTGTGTTTGCCCAAGTTACATTGATATCGTTTTCAAATTGCGATCAAATGACCCTGGAATAACCAGGAGCGATATCAATATCAAATTTGGACTCAACCAAAGTATGTACAGGCAAACTACGCCAACACGAGCCCGATTTCGCAGCTAGCAGAATAGTGAAACATTCTGACGTGGCTGCTGATTTGGGAAACGTTACACGTTGTGGCATACAACATGGAGCGTGATGATTTTCTCTTTCTTTGCGTTTTGCAACTTCACCACCTCCGAAATCAAGCTCGTGCTGGCGTAGTTTGCCTTCAGATAATTCGGCTTCTGCGGACAAACTTTGTCCACAGAAGCAGCCTAATTATCCTTTTTTATTGTTTTCGTTATGTCACGTTAACGTTAAAGGGGGCGCGACATTATTATTTTTTACGATGCACCGCCTGATTTTATGTCAGAAATTGAAAGACGGCATCCGAAGGAACATGTCTTACAAAGACAACAACATTGACCCGCGCTGTTTTCCGCATGAAAATCACCCCCGAACGTCGAATGTCAGGAACAAAAGTCAGTTTGCTGTAGTCGCTCGGCCGCTTGAAGATTAGGCATCGAGCTCAAAAAATTATGATATGGACTCGGTGCCTATGTAATATTTGCGAAACATTTCAGCTGCCACAGAAATTGCAACGTCGACAGGTGCTTGGAGCTGATTGCCGGAAAAATGTTTCGCAGATATTACATAAGCACCGAGTCCATATCATTATTTTTTGAGCTCGATGCCTGATTTTCAAGCAGCCGAGCGACTACAGCAAACTGACTTTTGTTCCTGACATTCGATGTTCGGGGGTGATTTTCATACTGAAAACAGCGCGGGTTAATGTTGTTGTTTTTGTAAGACATGTTCCTTCGGATGTCGTCTTTCAATTTCTGACATAAAATCAGGCGGTGCATCGTGAAAAATAATGATGTCGCGGCCCCTTTAAGGGTAAGGTTGAGGTTTAGGTTCAGGTTAAGGTAATTCTATTTCTGTGGATCGGCCTTGGTGATCGGGCGGATCAGCTGGAGAAAATTCGTGGTTCTGGTGAATTTCTTAATACCCCTAATCCAAGAATCACGCGAGTCACAACCAATTCGTTCCGATCACCAAGTTTGATGACGCTCAATGTTTCAAACCCACCCACCATTTTGTAGGACAAGCGTCAACATGAGCAACAGTGAAGTGTGCAACTTCATTTTGGTTTTATATTTAACACTTCACAGTTTACGAGCTCGACGTCGATATGGTTTCGTATAAAATTTGTGCTGAAAACGTAAACTTTCCAAAGAACACGGCCAAAAATGATGAACAGTAATATTTAGAAAATAATCATTTTCACGCTAAAACCGTGTGTAAAAAACCGCAAAATTTCAACGAAACCCGTGTGTGTGTCCCTATAAAAAAGTAAATCGCGTGATACCTACAATGTATACATAGTCGGTGAGCGAAGAGGTAGCCAACTTCAAACCTAATAGCATTACTCATAATGTATGCAAACAGCGAACTGGCGGAAAATCACATTTTTCAGGCATATTGTTTTTTTGTCAGGAAACAAACACGGCAAACAAGTTGTATCGATAATGACAGACCGTCCAATTATGTCACGATTCAGGTTCACTTTATAAATGACGATGTGTATAACATCAGAGGAGCACAAAAAAGATCAAGCAAAATTACTGATATCAGTTATGTACCTGCAAGATGTGTTATTGAAAACCCGAATAACTAGACACGCGTGTGTCATCAAGCACAATGTCCATTGGTCAACAAATACTGCCTGATGTTTCACGGAAAGATGTACATGTAGTTTATGCAGGCAAACATGCCCGACAACTAAACATGAACCACATGGTCCTCATGTTGGGACGGTGGGATGGTGAAACATCCCAATTTGTATTTTGCGATGCGTAAATGGTAGAGTTCGAACTCGATTTCAGCACACGAATAGAATGACTCCTGATGAATGGTGATGTTCTTTAGCGCAATGCACACACTCGCAAACTCCTTCAGATCGGGAATGCCGAAACAGAATGGCGGAGGATTGCGCGCTGAAAATATGACTTGGCGTGTTGATCAAAAATATTCCTCCTCCTACTGTCTCTTCTTTTCAATTCGTTCATTTCGATCTGATTGCACCCAACAACAGTTCAAATGCGGACAACGGCTATTGTGGTTTGCCAGCACAAATAAACTTTGATGATCAGTCTGGTCTCTTCAAAGTCTTTTTTTGTCTTCAAAGTCTTCAAAGTCTTCAATGCAGATTTTGATGCAAGATGTGATGGAACGGATCACCAAGTTTGGCCACAAATTGCCCGTGTTCGTTATCTAGCATTCTAGTTCTCCGAACGGTGACTGGTACCGATATAGACATAATTGGTGAATATCTCACCTGAAACTTCATCCTGAATGAACACGTGACCGTTTATCGATAAGGACAGTTGAATGCCGATGTCTTTGGGAATGTAGGAAATATTGACACAACCTGTGGAGAAAAACACAAATTTGTGTGGTTTTCTGTGACTTTTGTTGCCAGACGCTTTACCAGTTTCGTTCAGGTCAATTTTTCTGATGTCGAAATGTTCACAACATGCGCACGTGTATCCGCTGCAGCCGCAACTCGCCAGCTTGTCTGTGAGGGTAAATCAAACACTAGTGTGCATATCACATGCTAGAATGTCAAAACATCCAGAAGAGTACAGTGGAACATCACCTGACTTCTCTCTGGTTTCTACTTTCATTTGTGCAATCCGAGCACCGACCGTTGCCCCGTTGACTGTGTGCACGGCGCGCACTACTTTGGTCTTGGATTTGATCGCAATGGTCGGGTCGAATAAGAAAAAATCTGGAATTTTTATTTTTTTGGTAGACAGCATCGAACTTATCGTCTTGTCAGAATCGACGCTCCAGCCTCAGTTACGTCACACGTTGCAATGAGGAATTTTTAATACTTACGGATCGGGTTGGAAATTTTCTTTGTAAAACAAGCTTTAAAATAGCTTTTTCAATAGTTAAAAGTTTTGGCATACAGGCACATCTTGAAATTTTTGCAAAAAAGTAATTATGGAGAAAACCGAATCGATCACCCAGTTTGAAACGACCTTGTTCCACTTGTGCCATGCCCATGAGTGTGAGTCCGATGTAGAGTCTACCGGGTGGTGGAACATCAAAGAACGACAAACACATCACGGTGGAATCGTCGAACGAAATCAAACTGCCCGGGTGTCGGACTGACATGTGACCGTGTTGTGATCTGGAATACAATGTGACCATCAAATTTATCGAATCGAATCAGATTTCAGGGCATCATAAAATCAGGTCCGATTTTTTCAGCAGACGATCGAGCCGGGCCTTGTCGACTCTGGACCAGCTATGTAGTTGGACCGATTGTTGAGATTTGCGCTAAAATGAACAAACCCTTACCCACCTGATGATTTGCAAATCTCCCCCATGTGTCGGTTTACGGTAGGTGGTCAGATTGTAGGGCAGGAAACATGCATTCGTGATGACGTTGGTGTTGGGGACAACTCTGTGGAATGGACAGCAACGTAACGTGAAGGTCCAACTCAATGTAGTGCTCCGGGTCACATGACTGAAACTAAGTGTGCTTTTCAACAGAAAATGTTTTTTGGATCGACACCGATTTGTTGTAATTTTTCATGGTTAATAAATTCTTCTTTGAAAATTAGAGGGCCGATTTTGTCCTGATTGTGATATATAAAAGTTTTATATGAGCAGCGAGGGTGAACATTCTGTCACAAGCGTGCTGAAAACTTACAGCCGCAATCGGCAAAAAGATCGTCAATGCAAGCAGACATCGACAAGGAATTTGCATGATCATTTTGTTAGATTGAATATGATTGGAACAATATTATTGTGACTGATTTGGGTGATTGACAGAAACGCGAGAATAAAAATACGATTCACTCACGCTAAACTGGTATATAATGCATTGTTTGTTTGGCTGTTTCCGCGACCTTGCAAACGCACCAGTTGATAAGGGAAGAACACGCGCTCCCGCTTTTTTGCAAATTTGTGTGTGCTCAGATTGTTGTGTTTGCTTGTCAGCTTTTATGTTGGTATTTGTGTGCTGCTCTGAGACTAAACAGCACGGCGCGGCATTGATTTTATGAGCGGAAGTGCACATAAACACTTGCAAAATCTACGATTGCCAAAGGCAAAATGCCAGCTAATCATGAACGATGTACTTTCACTGCAACAAAATTCAGCTTTTATAATGGGAAAAGCAAGTAACCGTGAAAACCGTGCATGTATGATCCGCAATTTTTTCGGTTCACCGCGTAGAACAGCTGTGCATCAGTTAATCGTTGATCATTGGTGCGATTGTATCAAGTTGAATGGTCACACGGTCAGCGTGTTTTAGTTTCTGGATGTCACGAAGACTGTGTCTGGTTGATTCCGAGCTGAGCACAGGAGGGGGTGCGACCCCAGCATCTTTCACAGTTTTCGTAATTTGCATTCCCATTTTGGGTTGGCATTCTTGTTGTGAATCGCCTGACTTTGAAATATGCATGCCCCGGTGTTCTCTCAACTTACATGCACTGGCAGCAGATCTGTGGGTGGAAACTGATTGGATAGATTCTGAAGATTCATCATCAGTCGATCGAAAACGAAGTTGCCTTTGTTCAGTTTTTGTTATTTTGTTATTTTTGGGGAACCTTTGAATTGGACCGCAACGACGGGGCACATGCATATTCACATGGCTGTGAAACATCAGTTGTCCGTGATCAAAGTGGTTGTTGAACAGATGCTTCACAGTGATTATTGTTGAGTGCGTGTTAATTTTTGTGTCATATGAGAGGAATAAGTTTACACTGCTGACCTATGGGGTAGATAGAGATCAGTGTTTGTTGCTGTTTTTGTTCGTGTGAAGTACTGAATTCATGTCGTGTCACAAGTCCAGACTTTCCACTGACTTGCAGATCAGTAAAGAGCAGGAAAATCCAATTTCAAAAGCGCATCGATGTTTTGTGTTGCTCTTCGTTCGTGCAGTTTGGCTGTTACAATTCATCCAATTGCTGAATGCTGCGTTATTTGTCATAAATGTCATTTTTGTCATACAGTCAACAAGCGTACAATACAGTCGTGCTGTTATGTACACTTGTTTACGCGTGTGACATTTATAACAAATATTTAACAACATTTATGACATTTATTATTTTGTCATACATTTTGTCATACATTCAACAAGTGTCCGCACACGCATCATATCATCAACGTGTTCTGTTGGGAAACACCCTCCTCCACAGAGATATTCCAGGCGGGCGCGCGAATTCAAGAAAAGAAAAGCGAAATTATTTTTGTCACGAGCGACTAATTATACGGAAATCCACCCGACCGACTACGCGTCCACGAAAGATACAGCCGTTTTTCGCCGTGGCTGTGGGTTTTATCTGATTCAGGCTGGTGCCTAAGCCTAAGCCTAAGTCTAACCGCAAGCCTAAGCCTAAGCCTAAGCCTGAACTAGAAGCCTAAAGCTTAAGTATGGGACTATGCTTAAGCACACACAAAACGGGTGGATTTCCGTAAAATTAGGGGGCTGGGTCATTAGGAGATAAAAATCTTTGGAAAATCATCCAGGTGCCCTTGATCATCAGGTTTAACCGCTACACGCAGCTGGCTGTGTGTGCATTGATTAATACACGTGTGTGTATTAGACAGCAGCAGCGCTAGACATAAGTAGCAGCGGTTAGACGGCAGTGTGTGTCGGTTCGCTGGCTCAGCGGTTAAGGCGTTGGACTCGTGCGTGCCTGCGGGACCGCTGGTTCGAGTCCCGCCGGCGCTGGTAATTTTTTTTTGTTTTTTTTGTTTAAACTAATTTACCGTAAAAACCTAAATAGAAGGGGGGGGGCTCTATTAATTCACTGACCCCATTTTGGGGGGCTCTATTCCGGGGTGGCCTCTATTAATTCACTGACCCGAACCTGAAAAATTGTTCCCAGAAATACCCCCCCAAAAACCCCTAAAAATGGGATTGAAAGGATGTTTTTTCGCTTGTAATCGCATTTATTCGTGTCTATTCGTCAATTAGAGGCATATTATGTGCTCTGAACGAACAATAAACGTGCATAAATGTACCTGTGCACCACTATCAGGCCTTAATACACTACTGTATAGGGGATGTTACTTAGGGGGGGGGGCTCTAGTCCGGGGGGGGGGGCTCTATTAATTCACTGACCCCTTTTTGGGGGGGCTGTATTACGGGGGGGGCTCTATTCCGGGGGGGGGGGGGGGGCTGTATTTAGGTTTTTACGGTATACATGCAGAAAATAATGAGAAATAGTGTTTATAACAGTGAAATCGGGGTTGGGGTGTTAAAACATAGCAGAGGTCGCAATCGGGCCGGGCCGGGCCGGGCCGGGCCGGAGATTTGGAGGGTCGGGCCGGGCCGGGCTCCCCGGCCCGAAGCTTCTGAAGTGACTTTATTTTACTGAAAAAGTAGGGATTTTTTTGTCAAAAATACTAAAATTTCTGACGGATTCGGCAAGCAAGTGATCAGTATTGTCTCTATCTGACGACCATTTCATGGAAAACAATGTATTTTCACCAGTGGTGTAGCTACCCAGGCGGGGCGGCAACCTACAGTACCACCAAAAATGTGGGACGGCAACCTACCTACTGTACCGGCCGGGCTAAGGGGGAACAAAATTTTTTCGGTCGAAATTTTGAAGAAAATGTGCTCTAAAACGCTAATTTCGCGCGTAGCGCGGCGATTTATCGCCTATTTGGAGTGAAAAGTACCGATTTTATATACCATTTTGAGCCAAAAATCGCAACTTACTGTACTAGCCGCCTGCGGCGACCTACCTAGTGTACCAGGATGGAGCGTCAACCTACCTACCTACTGTACCTAGGGGGTACCCCCACCCCCTGCAACACCGTTGTTTTCAACCAAAAAATAGGTTCAAAAAAATCGCAAAAATTATGACAAAACTTGGGTTAAAATCTGAGCCAAAAAATTCGGGCCGGGCCGGGCCGGAGATTTGGGGGTTCGGGCCGGGCCGGGCCGGAGATTTGGGGGTACGGGTCGGGCCGGGCCGGGCCGGAGATTTGGGGGCTCGGGCCGGGCCGGGCCGGCCAAACCCGGCCCGATTGCGACCTCTGAAACATAGCCATCATTTTTTGTTTGTTTTCTTGAGCTTAGCCTTAGGCTTAGGCTTAGGCCTACGCCGAGGCTTCTTAGGCTTGGGCTAAAACGTAATCTGAAGCGACTGGCCTCAAAACGCCGTTTTCTGCCTTTAATAGGCGTGGATGATTTTCCAAAGATTTTTAACTCCTCTTGGCTGGGTCGGGTCGGGTGAGTCCTGCCTGTTTAGTTTAGGCAGGGTTTGTGCTTTTTGGGGATAGTTTTTATGTTTCACATTGCTTCCAGCCAGGCAGAATAATCATCATGTTCGTGAAAACAATAACAATCGATGGCTTCAAGTCGTATGCTCAAGAGACAAAAGTTGGAATTTTCGACCCTGAATTCAACGCGATCACCGGGCTGAATGGGTCGGGAAAATCGAACATCCTCGACGCCATTTGTTTTGTTCTCGGTATCACAAATTTGTCACAGGTTTGTACGACTGGGGTTTTTTATTTCAAAATTGGCTGGTAGCAATTGTTACCGGCAGTGTAGTGGCAGGCCCATGTGTGGGAGGTAAGTATGATGCGGGGTTGGGACCGGAAGCGTGAGAGGTATGATTTTGGTCACCCAAAAAGGCGAAAAAACACCGTTTTTGTGATACGATTTTGGCCAAAAATTGAGGTAAAAATAGTACTTTTTCAAAATTTTCGCCGAAAATCGCCTAAAAATAGGTATTATGGGTGGGTTTGCGCGCGGAGCGCGCGATTTTTGGGAAAATAAGGTCGAAAAACACCGATTTTTGCCTTAAAAAGGTATAAAATTGCTTGTGAGAGGTATGATTTGGAGTTGTGAGAGGTAAGTACTCAACCCCCCCCCCCAACCCCCCCTCGGGTTTTGGTTTTGTGGTAGGTAAGTACTGAGAGGGGGTAACCCCCCCCACCCCCCCCCCAGCCACTACTATGGTTACCGGTGTACCGTATTGTCGGAAATAGAACCCGGGGGGTCTATTTTTTCACTGGTGTTGTTGTTTATTGCTCTCAGTGACGCATAAAACCATGCACGCAAATTAATGATAGAAGCACAGTTACAAGACCGGGTGGGACAATTACGGAAATGAAAAAAGTTACAACACTGGTTATAACAAAACCACAACAAATAAAAGCTACAAAAAGCGCCAAGGAGAGAGAAAGATCACGGACATCAGGACAGATCACAGGACATGTTAACAGAACTGAAAATTATGCATTAATCCTCGTCCTCGTCAAACGACAAATGTCGGGCTCAGAGGGCGCATATTGGGATCAGTCCATATTGTCAACAGTCCAGAACAGATGGTGGGTTGGTGATTGTCCGTCACTTCCGTGTACCACCATTTTAGCGACGTGGCTGGCGTCCCCAGGCTGACGTGAATGCGTATCGAACGAGACATCGCCATATCCATCCCGTTGACCGCATCCGGACGCGGTGGCGATAGAGCCCCACTGTTTCACTGGTGTCATTTTGGGGGGGTTCAATAATCAGGGTAGTACTTGGGGGGGGTGGGGGGGGGTCCCCCCCCAAATTCATCTATCTATCGTCAACACTTTTTGATTTCATCTATCTATCGTCAACACTAATGGGCAAATCTATCTATCGTCAACAAATTCTGGGAACAATCTATCTATCGTCAACACATTTCGACCCCAAAATGGGTACTTTTGCCTCAAAATGGCTCAAAATCGGTATTTTTTGTCCCAAATAGGCAAAAAATCGCGCGCTACGCGCGGATTTAGTGCATCTTAGTACATTTTCATTAATATTTACACATTATTACCACCTTAGTACACTATACTATACCTTGATTTTTGGCGACCCCCCCCCCACCATCTATCTATCGTCAACAAGTTTGGGTCGACCCCCCCCCCACAGATTTCGGACTTGGGTCATCTATCTATCGTCAACACATTTCGGGTCCCAATCTATCTATCGTCAACACCCTGACCAAGTACTACACTGGTTCAATTTATGGGGGGGGGTCAATTTTTGGTGGGTTATATTTTTCATTTGGCCCCCCGACGAAAAAAATCATTGTTAATAATGCCCCTAAAAATGGCTTGTTTTAGGTATTTTCTAACTTCAACAGCGGCAATTATGCTTAAAAAGCTGTGTTCTGTTGTGTACGCAAGCTTAAACAACGTTTGACACAACAACACAGCCCTACCATACCACTAATCTGTGGTACGGTGAAGGTTGGGGGTGGGGTTCTATTAATGGGGGGTCAATTAATGGGGGGGTTCTATTTTTGATTTCGAGCCATTTAGGGGGGTTCAATTAATGGGGGGGTGAATTAATGGGGGGGGGGTTCTATTTCCGACAATACGATAGGTAGTTCAAGACAGGGTAGTACTTGGGGGGGTGGGGGGGGTCCCTCCCCCCCCAAATTCATCTATCTATCGTCAACACTTTTTGATTTCATCTATCTATCGTCAACACATATGGGCAAATCTATCTATCGTCAACAAATTTTGGGAACAATCTATCTATCGTCAACACATTTCAAACCCAA
This sequence comes from Rhynchonema sp. JSB1_4, assembly GCA_030248065.1. NCBI lineage: Eukaryota > Metazoa > Nematoda > Chromadorea > Monhysterida > Xyalidae > Rhynchonema > Rhynchonema sp. JSB1_4. Next base: position 58,295 of record JASAMV010002651.1, on the reverse strand, counting down.
AATTGACATTTTTGCCTCAAAATGGCTCAAAATCGGTATTTTTCACCACAAATAGGCAAAAATCGCGCGCTACGCGCGGATTTAGTACATCTATACACATTTTCATTAATATTTACACATTATTACCTACCTAATGCACTATACTATACCTTGATTTTTGGCGACCCCCCCCACCATCTATCTATCGTCAACAAGTTTGGGTCGACCCCCCCAGATTTCGGACTTGGGTCATCTATCTATCGTCAACACATTTCGGGTCCCAATCTATCTATCGTCAACACTCTGACCAAGTACTACACTGGTTCAAGAGGAGTTAAAAATCTTTGAAAAATCATCCACGACGCCTATAAAAGGCAGAAAACGCCGTTTTGAGGCCAGCCGCTTCAGATTACGTTTAAGCACAAGCCTAAGAAGCCTAGGCGTAGGCCTACGCCTAATTATAAAAATGGAAAGTTGTGACAGATTAATATTATCTATTAGTAGAAGACACTATGAAAAGTGAGAGCTTGATGAAGGCAGCAATGAAAAGGAAAAAACAGAGAAATAAATGAAGGCAAAAAGCGAGCCTGTGCTTTTAAGAAAGCAACGAACCTTTTTAATCAGTTCTTGTATTATCTCCTTTTGTTTTTGTGACATCGATTTGAAATGAACTCCGCCAATTGGGAATGCTGGTAGTTTGGGCGCTCAACCGTGTTTTCCTTTCTTGGGGTGGTTTTTCGGCATGTCTGTAGACAGTGTAGTGGCAGGCAAATGGTTGCAAGGTAGGTACCCTTGGGGGGATGGACCGAGATGGTTGCAAGGTACCCCCCTACCCAGTGTAGTGGCAGGCCCATGTGTGAGAGGTAAGTATGATGCGGGGTTGGGACCGGAAGCGTGAGAGGTATGATTTTGGTCACCCAAAAAGGCTAAAAAAACACCGTTTTTGTGATACAATTTTGGCCAAAAATTGAGGTAAAAATAGTACTTTTTCAAAATTTTCGCCGAAAATCGCCTAAAAATAGGTATTATGGGTGGGCTTGCGCGCGATTTTTGGGAAAATAAGGTCGAAAAACACCGATTTTTGCCTTAAGAAGGTATAAAATTGCTTGTGAGAGGTATGATTTGGAGTTGTGAGAGGTAAGTACTCAACCCCCCCAACCCCCCCTCGGGTTTTGTGGTAGGTAAGTACTGAGAGGGGGGTAACCCCCCCAACCCCCCCCCCCAGCCACTACTATGCCCCTACCCAGCCTCCGGGAGGTTGCAAGGTACCCCTGAGGTCCGAAAAAGGGTGTTTTTTGCATGCATTATGCTGCAAATTTGGCCGAAAAATTGGTACTTTTTTGCATTTTGGCCGAAAATTTGCCTAAAATACCTATTATATGGAGGTTTGCGCGCGGAGCGCGCGATTTTTGGGGTTTTGAGGTCGAAAAACACCCATTTTTGCCTATCAAAACCATTAATTGATGGTTGCAAGGTACCCTCCGGGGTGGTTGCAAGGTACCTACCCTTCCCCCCCAAGGGGTGGTTGCAAGGTACCTACTCCTTAGGGGGGGGGGAATCCCCCCCAGCCACTACACTGTCTGTAGAAAAGAGAACCATATTTGGAGAATGCTATCCGTTTCGACCCCATTTTTGTCAGACGGAAAGCATTCGGCTGTGCAGTCGGGGTCTCGTCAGTGACGTTTTCCTGCACGCCTGGTATCGTAATGGTGTATAAAGAATGCATAAAAACTTGAAATTTATTACCACCGAGAGTCGATGAATGTGAGAACGGTTCAGAAGTGATGATACCAGTTGAATTGAATTGTGTATCCCTTGTAAGCCTACGCTCAAGGAAACAAACAAAAAATGATGGCTATGTTTTGACACCCCAACCCCGATTTTACTGTTATAAACACTTTCTCATCATATTGTGCATGTATAAATTGGTTTAAACCAAAAAAAGCAAAAAAAACAAAAAAATTTCACGGCGCCGGCGGGACTCGAACCAGCGGTCCCGCAGGCACGAGTCCAACGACTTCACCGCTGCTGCCTCAGTAAAAGGCCCACTGTTGGTGCCCAATGGGTGATTGTTAGGTCAATGATGTAAAAGTCGCCAAAATACCCTTTTTATGAAGAATTTTTCCAAAAAAGGGCAAAAATAGATCAAATTTTCTGCCTCAAAAAGTGACTTGGAGTGACCTGAATTTGGGCCTCCCGGTATGGTACAGCATATATGCCCCAAAAATTTCTTCCCCCTTCATTGCTGCCACCCCAACCCCACAAGCCGGATTACCTCGAAAATCTTGTGTACAGAACCCCAGCCAGCCAGGTGTCTAGTCTAGGTACCAATTGTTTGGTCCCACGGTACAGTATTCCCCCACAGAAGTAGCCACAGCACTGCCACAAACGACACCACCTGATGTGTGACCCAGGATTCTGAAATGCCGTACGTGACTGTTTGTGGTTGCTGTAGGTGCGCGCCGGATCGCTACAAGATCTCGTCTACAAATCCGGTCAGGCGGGCGTTGTGAAGGCGCAAGTGTCGATCACATTCGATAACAGCGACAGGACAAAGTCACCGCCCAATTATCAGGATTACAATGAAATCACCGTCAGCAGACAGGCTGGTTACCAGACGTATCATCATTTGAACAAAGAAGCTGCACGGCGGTTTGATTGTTTGTAGGAAATTAATATGTTTGGTGTGGTAAATGAAGTGAAGTGGGCCGTGTCTCTGAAAACTGAAGCCTAACTTTTGCGCAAACTCGAGTTTTATTCCCCATTTTTCGAAATCTTTTCAATAAACAACTATTTGCCATTTCTACCTTTGCAGATTGTGATCGGCGGCCGCAACAAGTACACAATCAATGGTCTTAACGCACAGAATTCACGCGTGTCCGATCTGTTCCGTTATGTCGGTCTGAATGTCAACAATCCACATTTCCTGATTATGCAAGGCCGAATCACGAAGGTGCTCAACATGAAACCGCCCGAGGTTGGTGTTGCATTGTTGTGGACAAAAAATCCGACCGATACCATATCGGAGTTGAATTGATGAGTTGATCCGATCTAGTGTAGTGGCAGGCCCGTGTGTACGAGCTGCAAGGTAGAGTCAGGACCGGTTTAATTATTTTGGTCACTCAAACAGGTAAAAAAACGAAGTTCTTAGCACACAATTTTGGCCAAAAATGGGCGAAAATTAGTGCTTTTTTCAACATTCGCTGAAAATGGCCGTAAAATGCTCATTATGGGCATGTTTGCGATCTCCCAACCCCTCGGATTTTTTCGAGTCGAGGAGGCAACCCCCTTCCCTGCCACTACTATGGTCCTATCCGTATCATCACGTTTGATACCTGCCTTGCTTGGTGATTGATAATTGATCGACCAATCTGTTTGTGTGATCTTCTGGTCTTGCAATCAATTTCGCTGGGAATCCGGAACTTGCAATGTGCACTAAACATTGTTCAACTGATGATTGAAACCACGCTTCTCTATTACTGAGATTGATGCACAAAAATAGGTTAAGATTCCAACATTGACCACACGTTCAGATTTTATCGATGATCGAAGAAGCAGCGGGCACAAAAATGTACGACCACAAGAAAATGCAAGCGTTGAAGACGATTGAGAAAAAGGAGAAGAAGCTCGAGGAAATAGAGGAAGTGGGTGATTGATGATACATTATTACTTTACTTACGGCCAGGGCTGTAATATCTGTTTGAACTTTGTGTATCCTGGAGCAGTTAGCTTCTGCTGCTATGCTCTGTGCACTCATTCATCACCCACAGCAATTGCGTTTTCATGTGTGAGCCCCTCGGACGCTCACACTCCATCCTGATGGACAGCTCATGCAATTGTGGACTTGGAGTGCAAGACGATCAAATGCAGAATAGTAAATTTTATTCAAATTGCAGATGATGAAAGCAGACATCCACCCAGCCATCCAACGGCTGCACAAAGACCGCGAGGCGTACAACGCGAAACAGAAGGCCGACCAAGAGCTGGCGACGGTGTCGAACCTGTGCGTGGCCAGGAGATATCTCGATTGTAAAGTTGGTCAAAGTTTGATAGTTTCTAACTGGGAACTAGGTTTATTTATTGAAGACCGACCGCTGTGGGCCCCTAAATACGTCGCGACTCGACAATATTGCATGTGTTACATTATATTTGTTCTTCTCTTCTTCCCGGTTAACGAGAATGCTACATATAGAGCACTAAGCTAGATTTGTTGACAACCTGTGAAAGTAAAAACCTGATTTTCAGAAAGAATTTGAAGAACAAGGACAGCAGAGGGAAGCGAAAGAGAAAGAGATCGAAAACATCGAATTGGAGCTTCAAAAACGAAATCAGGAAATGCAGGAGCACCAAGCAAAGATTGAAGCATTGACCGATTCTAAAGAAACTGTAAGTTTGGACCCGTTACTTTGTTGGATTTGAGTTGACAACGTAATGCGACGCGGAGGAATCGTGAAGTTTTGTGCCCTGTTCGTTCATTGGAACTTGAAAACTGACGGAGAACAAACATTGTACATTTGCTACATGCGAAACATTTCTGTTGTAAAACTCGAGGGCCTAATTCTAAGTTTTGGAATTTTGTAGATCCATTTCGCAAGGCAACCTGACTGATCTGACTTTGTAAATTCCCGTTTGTGTGTAATTTCAGGAAGAGGCCCAATTAAAAAGCGAGCACGAACTAGTGAAAGCCAAACAACACGCGTTCGACGAAGCCAAGAAGGCACACAGCAAAGCGACACAAGAACTAAATATGACCAAGACTGAGTTGAATCGATTGGAAAAGGGTGTCAAAGACGTTGGTCCAGGATTTTAGAATGATTTTGGTGTTTTTATTGTTTCAAAGCCTGAAATTGTGCTGCGTATTTGGCAATGAATTTATATCGTATTAGATAACTATCGGCCTTTCAGGATCAAAAGGCTCTGGATCGCGCCGAAAAGAAGCTGGAGAAAGACACGGCCAGCCTGAATGCGTATTTGACGGAAGCGGCCGATCTAGACAATCGAATCAAGGAATTGGACGCACGACTGCAGGCGTTGGCCAAGGGAATGGACACCGATAAACAGGGCAATATGAAGACGTACCAGCAGCAATTGACTGGTCGGTTGGGGCCAGGGTTGGCTCTTTTGCCAAAAATTTAGTGGCTCACTTTGGGGCTGTCACAGTAGATTTCAACAAATGGGCCGGTGATGGCCAGCGGAATTTCTGTTGGTCAATGGGGAGGGGAGCCTCAGCCAGTAAGATTAGTAGTTCCAGAAAGTTATTTCCAAAGGTAACAAGCGACCAAAAAAGTAAGATTTTTACGCGCGCGCGTTTGTACTCAGTCCCTGTCTGGTTGTTTGCTCAAGGATAACAGCATTGTTGTTTTGCGTCTTTGTGTGGACATCAAGCAATGTCAACTACGAAGAAATAGAGCAGTAATCATTTGCCGCCTTTCACAATGGGTGTCTGTTACTGTGGATGTGCATGACAAAAGTTTCTAACGTGTAACAACCAACCCACGGAGCTGGAGCACAATGCATATCACTTCAAGCTTGACCAATTCAACAAAAAGGATTAGGCAAAATGCCGAAATTTTCGCGCTGCTCGCGATGAACACCATTTTCAGCTCGGTTATACCTTTATTGGTGTCAAACAAGGCCCTAACGACGCAATATAGCCCCATTTTAATATCGTCGGTAATTTGTGGAAGTCGACAGCAGTAAGGTGCTAAAACAGCTAAAAGCTTGGTTTTTTGGAACAAGCCAGTAAAATTTTTGAAAAGCTACTAAATTTTTCAGTTTAGTAGCTTTTTGCCAGTAGCTGAATTTGAAAAAATAAACCCTGCCTGACACTGTCGCGCATCTATTCGGTTGCAAAAGTCGACCCGTATGCCCACCTGACCTGTGTGACAACCCAATTCAGTCTACCATAGTTGTTGGCCGATATCTTCAGTGGCTGACTGTACAACGAACGTACAACAGTCGCTCGCTGGTAATCAATCAAACCAACCATGACTAAATGACTTTTTCTCAAGCATTGAACACGGTAGTGGTCAGACGAAAACTCATAGAATACAGATGGAAGTCTTCAACGGCAATTGGTGCTTATCAGCTGTCACCGAAATGCTAACACAAAACATACAATTTGAACACTTGTCTGTGCAGTAGCGACCATGCCGCTTCGGTAACGCACGTCAAAACAGCAGTAGCGATGCCAAATATAAAAATGATGAACGCGCCCAGGAGTTGCGCAGCGCTCAACTGTCCAACGAAAAATTGCGGCCGAGTATCGCAGGCGGTGGTCTTGCGCGCAAACATCTGAAAGTAGCGTTTAATAATACCGGCAACGACGGATTTGTGTTCCTCGATCTTTTGATTCAGTCGGTCCACTTTCCAATCGGACAGATTCGGGCTGAATAATAGTGCCTCGGCGTCCTGGCCGAGTTCGGGCAGACCAATGATTCGAATGTCGCACATGGTTTTGGAACGATACAGCGCCAGTTGCTCGGTTGTGACCAGCACCTGACAACAGAGATGTGGTCACATTTTTTGGCGATTTTAAAATTCGCCGTTATGACTTCTGACGCTTCAGAACCCTAAAAGGCACCGTCTATGTCTATCGCAGCGCACATGACATGTAATCGACATGTAGATCTGCAAAAGACGGTTCAAATGAAGAAGACAAATGAAAAGCTCCACTGTACTGTATTTACCTGTTTGCCATCGACGATATTCTGCAGCATGCTGTCCATGTTATTGATGTCGTTGAGAAATTGTGCCGGATTGTGTGTCAGCACCTGCTCAAGTTCGACAAGATTGTCATAAATGCTTTGTCAATATGATACCCGGTTCCAACCTCTCTCAATCGTCCCCAGCCCTCGTTGCGACTGTCGTTCACCCAATTCACATAAATGCTGCCCTTGAGGAACACGAGTTTGGTTCGCTGCTGCTCGAGTAAATGCAGCAGACCATCGAAGTTCTCGAAATCCATTGTGTGCGTTCCCATGATGATTCGACTCAACAGACTCGATCGATAGAGCGACACGAGCAGCGCGCCGAACAACGCCATCCACGCGAACGTACGGTCGAGATTCGTTGGCAGTTTGGCCTTGAACTCGTCGCTCAGATCGCATCGACGTTCGACGAATGTCGAAGCCAGATGAAAGAATCGGATGAGACCAAAGAATATGACCATGGCCAGCCACACTGTCCATCCGTAGACTCGCAGGAAGCCAAAGCCGATCTCGATGAAGTTGAGTGACACGCCGGGCACATTCGAACCGATGGCCACAATGGAGCTGTGTAGGAACTTCTGGCTGGCCTTGAGATAGGTGAGACGACTAGGCGACGGTGTCAGACCGCGTATTAGCACGTCGGCGCTGTCGTTGCGCAACATTTCGAGAAAGGTGTTGATAAAACCGTGCTGTCGGATGTGGTCTCGGTCGGCCTCGACCAGCTCATAGTCGAATCCGGCGCCATTTAACAGGAAACTGCAAAAGAGATGTGTAAATATTATGGCCCCCTTGGTCTTGTCAGGCCATTGTCTCTTCCTTCTTGGCGTTGTTTTGGTCTTCCACGGGTGAATTGAATGCTCGCACTACTTTTATCTCACCTATTTAATTGACTCAATCAGTTGTGCGTGTGACTGAGGGATAAACATTAGTAATCTAGTATGTCTAGCCTTCCTGCTGTGTTCGCCTTGCACTTTGCAACACTAACCTCAATACAGCTGTGGTAATGCCCGGAAACGGACAGTTTGTAAATGATTCTCGCAAATGATTCGGACCAGCACAATTATGTGAATAGGGTGGTAATACGGCGTACGCAACGCGGAGTGTTGTCGTTGTGTTGTTAGCGGCCATAATTTTAATCTTAAATGCTTAGAGAATTGTGGACCTCGAGTGCCCGTTTTGGCAGAACGAGTACAGGACGACAGAGCTGCATATTTGGCTTTATTGTATTTTCGCTTTTTTCAAAAGCAAACAAGTTTTTTTATTGATAATTTCGTGCATCTAAAAACAGATTTCAAGTCAAACTGATCAGGTCTCAATACATGTACGGATGCTGCTGTGTAATTCGATGCCTTCTCATCGCAGTGTTTGCGTTTCGGGACGAATCTGGCGTGCTTTAAAGTGTTGCATTTATGCGTTTGGCGAGCAAATAATAAGCGTTTTATGGCTGGCGCGGCCGGAAATGGTTTTTATAGATCAGATTATAATGCTAGATACACGGAGATGAGTGTGATGGGAACCAGAAAAAATGGTGGTCGAAACCGCAGTAAAAAATAATGGATTGCCACATTTGGTGCCACTTTTGCCAAAAATCTGGTCTGTCGTTCAAAATTTTTAGTGGCCTTATGAGCCACCATTAGTGGCAAAAACGATGGTGTGAAGCACAGAGCACATGATACTTACTGGGTATATGAGCAACGCGTTTTACTTTTATCTAACCAGCCCTTTTGTACCACATCATGACCCATTTGCAAAATATATCAAAACGTTCTTACTTTTCAGAAACTCGATCGGCACTCGAGGATCTTGAAACCGAATTCAAACAAAAGCAACTCATGTTAGTTGTGTCATTTAGCGCCATTCATGAATTTCTGTTCTGTTGCTTCTTCTGCTCTACAGGTTCTTACGGCTCGCTGCTACTTTTTTAGTATCACCGACAAAAGCAAGAAATTGAAGGAGGCGCAAGCGAAGTTGCCCAAAGCCGGTGGCACTCAGACTGATGATCAGAAACAAGTGGATGCGCTCGAAAAAGAAGTCAAGAAAATTGAGGTCGGGAAATTGCATTGTACACGTTTTTCTCGTAATTTTTGTTGGAAATTCATCTAGACTGCGATAATTGATTTTCAGGATGAAATCTCGGCGTTGAACTACGACCAGCGCGCCGTCGCCCAAATGGCTGATCGAAAACGAGCGTTGGGTCAGGAAATCGAGCAAATCATGGGCGAAGTGAGACATTTTGAGGAAAGGTAAGCAATCAGGCATGTCGTTGGTAACTTGAATTCTTTGTGTCCGGTGTCACATCAATTCTCCTCCCAGAAACCGAATATCGACGCCGGATGGTCACGATGGTAACAAGGTGTTCGGCACGGTCGCGTCACTGATACGATTCAAGAAACAGGGCCTCGGTATCGCGTTCCAGATGGCTTTCCCGCAGGTTCGGTCGCTGCCACCAGCCGGCAGTGTGTGTTTGATCAGGAAATGATGCAGCTTTCCGAACTTGTGTTTCCGTCACCGGTTGACACGCTGATAACCGATTTGTTTCCACCAAGTTGACAAAAACTTGCCCTCTTTGACTTATCCTTTTTGCGTACAAACGTTGTCACGATGCAAAGTAAAATAGTGCGCTTTTATGGGGTGGGTATAGCTGCCAAACTTTTATTATCGATTCCGATTTCCATACCACAAAAAGACCAATTTGCAGCTTCGTAACCTGATCGTTGACACGGATGCCACTGCTGAGAACGTGATCAACAAATACCGTGGTCCCGGTCGTATTTCGGTATTGCCGCTGAACAAAATGAATCCACAGAAATATGACAGGAACCTGGTGCAGAAAGCCAAGCAGAAGGTGCGGTGCGGTTGCTTTTAAATTACACTTACGGTGCAAAATCATTTCATTTTTTGGAAATAAAATTATCTACATTTTTTTGCCGACACAGGTCGGCCCAAACAACGTTGACTTGGCGTTGGATCTGATTGAATATGAGCCAGAGTACGAGCCAGCCATGGCACATGTGTTTGGACGCATGTTGGTTAGTTGATCGGGGGTGTTGTGTTGTGCTGTAGGCGGCAATCTATCGTCATCGTCTAATTTTGGATTCAACGTATTTTTTGGCAGACAAAAGCGCGCTCTGTTCGTGATGGTAACTGGCACCAGTGATGTAGTTGGTCGGAGCAAGAAAGCTAGCTAGCTGGAGGGGTCCGGCGCAAGAAAGCTACCTAGCTAGCCGGGTACCCCGATTTGGGGGGGGTATTGGTCCAGAAGTCAAAAACAGGGGTATAAAAATTGGTCGAAATTATGCTAAAATAAGCCTTAAAATGCCTGTTTTTGTGCATGTGTGAGAAAATTTGAACGAATTTGACCATTTTGGCCCATAAAATGGTCATTTTGGCACTAAAATCAACACTTTTTTTACTTGGTGACCGGAGCAAGAAAGCTAGCTAGCCAGTGGGGGGGGGGGGTATGGGGTCCGGAGCAAGAAAGCTACCTAGCAGTTGGGGGGGGTAATACCCCACCCCATACCCCCCCCAACCACATCACTGACTGGCACCACCGTGTCCATAATAGTTTTTGGTTGAATTCACCCAGACATGGTGCATGAAATACTGATCTCAGGTTTTGTCAGATTGACGATGGTTGATCTCGTTCGCGATTAAACTTGTACTCAGGAACCGAACCGACAAACTCTCAAACCTTATCTCACCAACACACCACAGATCTGCAAGGACATGCCAACAGCCAAAGCGTGCACATTCGACAAGTCGATTGGTTGTTATTCGGTGACGTTGCAAGGAGAGAAGTTCGACCCGAGCGGCACGCTCACTGGCGGTGCGTTTTGGTGGTATTTTTCAATCACGTTTATCTTGTCCACAATGCTGTATCTGCGGATGTAACTCATTTTGGGACTAAAAACAGGCGGTCACTCATTGAGCTGCAGATGGGAGTTGACCAGAAGGAACGGCGTGCACATATTTTTAGGCTCCGTCAATATTCAACACTCGTTCCTCGAGGATATTAACGATTACCAGCAGAGAAAGTCAGATATTCGACAGAAAACCAATGAGATTCGTGAAATTCAAGGTTCGTGATGAACTTCGTATGGGAATGGAATCAAATCAGTGCTGGCGTGGACATGTTCGCTTTAAATTTGCTAGAAATGTTCCCCAAATCGGGGTACCCGGCTAGCTGGCTAGCATTCTTGCAGCGGACCCCTCCAGCTGGCTAGCTTTCTTGCTCGGGGCCAACACATCACTGATCCGGATCTTTTTGAGGCAAACGCGTTCCCTCCCTTGTATCCGTAAACGGGTATCCGTGTATCTGGCATCCTGAATTTTCGGCCCAGCAGTATCGTCATTTATCCTGCTTTTTCGATTTCCTTACTAACCACTTGGATTAATAGGGATCAATAGTACTTCATTGTCTATGCATCTGTTCTTAGGGCGGACTTGGGTTGAACACGGAAACCGGAACACGGAAATATTTCCGTGTTCCGTGAATATTTTGGAGAATCACGGAACACGGAAATATTTCCGTGCCACGGAACACGGCAATGATTCAGGCACGCAAACGATGCTTTTGCAGTGATGATGACAAAAGCCAGCGTGCCGACGTCAAAAGCCCGCGTGTTGACGCAGACAGCAACAACTATTCACACGGAAATATTTCCGTGTTCCGTGAAAATAAAAAACACGGAAACCGGAAATATTTCCGTGCCACAGAAATATTTCCGTGCACGGAAATCCACGAAACTGGTTTGTATGTAAATTATTTCCGTGTTCCGGTTTCCGTGTTCAACCTAAGTTCGCCCTTAGGGAGTTCAGTTCGGTTCTGAAGGGTTTCAGCATAAACCGTGGAATCATGATCAGATCAGATGACCAGATTTATGCATGCAAAGAAACATTTTCTTGTGTGGTTCTTGTGAATTGATCATCAAATGTTGATGGATTGACGGAACAGGGAAATGTTGTTTCACCCTGGCTGTAAATGTGATCACATTCGCTAGAAGGATCAATGATCATATAGTAAATTTCCAAATTCGCTGCCGCACAGTAAAGTACGCCCCATAGTTAGTGTCAGGTTCTAAACCCGAAAATCAACTTGTGAAACATTCAGACAGCCAACACACGCAGCTTGCCAGTCAGCCAGGCAGCTGCGCGCAATGTTTCAGAACTGCGCGTGGGTAGCGTTCGGGTTTATAACTTGAAATTAACTATGTGGCGTATTTTACTGTGCGGCAGCGAATTTGGAAATTTACTACACCCATTGTGCGTGTGTCAAAAAAAAGAGATAAAATTCAACCCAAAATTAATGTATCCGGTCCGGTCGTGTGCAGGCGAACTGCAACGTCTGTCACCAGTGGCCAAACAAGCGCAACAGCTCGAAGGCAAACTGACGGCGCGCACTGGTCAACTGGACATGGCCAGGGCCAGACTGCAGCACACCGACTACAACAGGGTCAAGGAGGATATCGCGTCGTGCGAAAAGGATATTGGTCAGTGCAATGGGACTTTTCAAAGAAAGTGGATAAACGCTTGTTCCCACTGCACTCTGGGTGGCGGCGGTGCGCGGCACATTTTCGCGCGGTTTCTTGTTGCCAGTGAGGCGGCGATAATTGTCAAGCAATGGCTGTGGCGTCGTGTTCCACGACCTGCTCTGACCATAAATTGAGACCCGTAAGATTCGGGTCCGGCTTGACTCATTTTTAAGCTTGCCAGACCAGTCGAGTGCATGATTGGAAAAGCATTCAAACTGTAACTGAGTGGGGTACAACCGGGAGGATTTTGTTGTCTCCTTTCAATCCCAATAACCTTCACATTGATTGATTTGTGTTTGTTGCTGCAGCCGAGGCGAGGGCATTCATCGACGATAACCAAGAACAGAAAGACACCCTGGTGAAGGAGGTGAAAGAGCTCGACTACAAAGTGAAAAACGCCGATAAAATTCACAAAGCTGAAAAGAAAAAAGTTGCCGACGAGAAAAAAGAATTGGAGGTTGGGCTTTGGTGTACTTTACAAGGTTTGACATCAATTTTTGATTCTTTTGCCACTATTTCAGAAACAAAAGCACTCAAAACGATCGGAGCACGAAACGGCACGAGAAGAACTGGCCGTGCAACGGTGAGCCAAAAATGTTTCTGCTGGCTAATATTAGTGATAATGATTTCAGGTAAATCTCAGTTCGTCCGTGGGTGTAAAAATAAAATTGACACAGTAAAAGCAACTCAAAATGCAGCCGAGTGCCGTTTCAGGCAGACCATCCAGGAACTGAAGTCGTCAATCGATAAGCAAAAGAGCGATATCGGAGGGGCGAGTGAAAAGATCGAACAATTCGAAGAATTCGTGCAGCAGGCGAAGGAGATGTTGGAACAGAAAGAGGTCGGTTTGAGTTGCTGTGTGTTGGTGGAATTGTTGATTGCTGACATTTAAGTTTGTCTTGCTTTTGGATCATACCCACCCAAGTGCATGTATATTATTTCGTGGGTTATATATTATATCCTCTCATACCTCAAAGTCACTCCGATATCCGATAACGCTAAAATACCATACCCATAAAAAGCAGTTTTTATTGCTAAACTGAGGTAGCACCTCGCTCGTGACTGAGATTGCCACTACTGGGTGCTCCGTCCGATGGATAAGATGTTTTCAGTAAAATCATGTTCTGTGGTAGTTGTGTTATGCAGCGTGTGTGCTACTCCAATCCATGCGCATTTTTGGTTCTTTTTAGTCAGTAAAGCACAAATAAACAGTGCTGTTTTTGAGATTGGGGGGTTCAATCGTGAAAGATGTAATACCCCATACTTTGAAAAAAACGCCGATGTCCGGCAGTGGATACTTTTTGGGGACGATGCCAGATACCTTCCGATCCGTACTACCGAGTGCTTGGTAATAATCGACATCGCATAAAGAACTGTTGTGATTTTGCTATTATTGAATTGTGACATTTACAGTATTCTACAGCCTGAAACGCTCCGTTACTGAGACCAAATTGGTTGATTGTTACTCCCTGGATTTTGCAACGGTCAAATACGTCCGAGGTGCATTGCGTAATCTTTCAGACCGAGTTCCAAACAGCCAAGAGCGATCAGGAGAAGCACAACAAACGCATCAAGGAGATCGTTCAGGAGATGGACAAACGCGAGCAAGACATAAAGAGTCTGACGGTTCGTTTATTTTTTCACATGATTTGCCAGATCATTTTTCAATGTTTTCCAAACATTTTTCCATGCTTGTACATCCACAAATGGGGCCCGTCAATTGGGCCCGACCTCAGGGTTTACTTTCAGGGTGGCTTAGAGTTAGGCTGCGCCCGTTTCAACCCATTTGGTTTAAGCATGCGCCTTACCATATCAAAACATTCAATGCAAGGTACGCCTTAGCTTGACAACAAATGTAGGCCTAACCCTGACAGTAAACTCTGTGGTGGCAGGTGCGGCCCATTTGTAGGAGACCAATCTGTTTGTTGGTTTCTTGCTCTCAATGACACATAAAACCATGCATGTAAATTAGTGATAGAAGCACAGTTACAAAACCGGGTGGGACAATTGCGGAAATAAAAATAGTTACAAAGACTAATCTGTAGTGGGCACAAGAAGAGACCACTTCAGGGCCAAAACAACGACGACGTGGTGAGAAAACAGAAGATCGAACTGGAATTGAACACTGCACAGTCTGCAGCGCAAATGGCCGAGAAAGAGGTGAGATTTTGTGCTTGAGTTCATGGGGACCTGATCTAACTTGGGTCACCTCTAACTTAATTGTCGCTCTGCTGTTGGGCCTTGTGGGTTGAGAATTGCTCATCACACTGCGACTTTGTTCGATGACCACGCAAGGACCGACCTCAACTTATCATCACATCTGATGCCGGATTTAATAAATAGGCCTATTCTTTTTATTATGAAGTTTTAATTGATTGAAATATGTGCAGATGAACACACTGCGTCATCGACATGCATTCATTGAGCGGGACGAACAATTCTTCGGACAACCCAATACCGGATACGACTTCAAAGGTTCGTTTTCTTCTCATTTTGCCGTGTTTTATGTGCTTGTACATCTGTGCTTGATTTGGGCGGAAAATCGGTGTTTTTGCGTTGTTCTTTTCAGGCGAAGACTTACAGGCTATTTCCAAACGGTATCATGATCTGAAAGCAATTTGTGATCAATATGAGAAGACGGTTGATGCAGAGGCAATACAACGATTGCAAGAGTTGGAGAAAAAGGTTCGCGGATTTGGTGTTGTACAAGAGCGGTGCTATTTTTATTCATCAAACAGCTTGCATTCTGACTTACAATCGCTTTCTGACAACGAAATTGGTTCACAAGCGCCTAGGGACCGGCGCAAATCGTTAAACCTATCTGACGGTCTTATGTTTCAACTTGAGGGGTTTTCAGTCCCAAGATCTACTCCAACGCAAAGAAACGTTGTTGAAAGACAGGCGCATGCTGACAGACACGATCACAAAATTGGATAGAAAAAAGGATGAGGAAATTGAGAAAGCTTGGACAAAAGTCAATAAGGTCGGCGGTGTTTAAATGTTTTTATCATTGTTAATTTTCGATCATGTATGGGCAAACCACGCCAACACGAGCCCGATTTCGCAGCTGGCAGAATGGTGAAACATTCTGACGTGGCTGCTGATTTGGGAAATGTTACACGTTGAAGAATACAAAGTGGAGCATGATGATTTTCTCTTTCTTTTCGTTTTGAATACACACCACCTTCGAAATCGGGCTCGTGTTGGTGTAGTTTGTTTGCCTTTACGTCGAATTATTTCCAGACTAATAAACTTTGAGTTTATACGCGTCTGGCGAAAAATTTTTGTATTCAGTCAGTTTTAATGTTCAGGTTTTAATATTCAGGTTTAATACAGTATACCTGCACTGCACCCTGTTTATTGTAATCTCATCTCCATGCAAACCCTAGTATTTTTTATTTTTGAACGATAACGATGTTCTCGCTGTTAATCTGCCGTTAGGTTCCCGGTTACCGCTCCGTAAAGTAACTGTAAACATGACAGACTGCTGTTGCTTTTGTCATTACGGCTGTGATTGACAGACGAATCAGAGTGTGTAGCACGTACTATCAGGGTAGTACTTGGGGGGTCCCCCCAAATTCATCTATCTGTCGTCATCACTTGCATTTCATCTATCTATCGTCAACACTTATGGGCAAATCTATCTATCGTCAACAAATTCTGGGAACAATCTATCTATCGTCAACAACATTCAACCCTAAAATGGACACTTTTGACTCAAAATGGCTCAAAATCGGTATTTTTTGCCCCAAATAGGCAAAAAATCGCGCGCTACGCGCGGATTTAGTACATCTAAGTACATTTTCATTAATATTTAGACATTATTAACTACTTAGTGTACTATAGTGTGCCTTGATTTTTGGGTACCCCCACCATCTATCTATCGTCAACAAGTTTGGGTCGACCCCCCAGATTTCGGACTTGGGTCATCTATCTATCGTCAACACATTGACCAAGTACTACACTGCGTACTATTGCACTGTGTTGATAATAAATGAAACCGACATTCCCCCAAAATGTGCAGGATTTCGGCAAGATCTTCGGCGAGCTGCTGCCGGGCACGAATGCCAAGTTGGACCCGCCACAAGACAAGACCGTGCATGATGGACTCGAAGTGAGGGTGGCGTTCAATGACGTCTGGAAGGAATCGTTGAACGAATTGAGTGGAGGTGAGGCGTTGGGGGCACTCTGGACTGGGTACGGACACAAAACGGTGGGCGTTGTTCTTGTCTAGGACTCGGCGCTTTGTCTCAGACGTTTGGGCAACATTGGCCCCGACAAAAAAGCGCTTTTGGGGACCTAATTTTTGAGAAGCTATTATTATGCTCCCCCCCCACTTTTCTGCCTGTGACATATTGGCGGTCATGCACTTTGCTGGCATCAAGGTCGGCCTTCTGGCTTTTCATGTGAGCACTTACTTTCTCGCTGTAATTGTCCGAGGATTGCAAATTAGACGCATAGAAGTTGCTTCCAAAGTCGTCGAATCAACTGTTTTTACGCTGGTCAAACTGACAGTTGTTGTAAAGTCAGGCCGAGACGGACCACTTTCATTCGAGCTGCCTTATTCACCACAACACCACCCAACCGATCACACTGATGTTTCACAGGTCAACGTTCACTTGTGGCACTGTCGCTTGTGTTGGCGATGCTCAAATTCAAGCCAGCCCCATTGTACATATTGGATGAGGTCGATGCAGCATTGGATCTGTCACACACACAGAACATTGGCAAAATGATAAAGACGCATTTCACTGGCAGTCAGGTGGGTTCGGCAGGGGATTGTGTCAGAAATGTTTTATCTGATACGCATGCATGAGTTGCAGCAGGTAAAAATTTTGATTGGTGATGCAAAAGTGTACCCGAAACTGAATATTAAACCTAAGCTTATTCGTATGCTTGAACAAACTCAGAACTGGAAAAATTCAGTAGCTATTGGTCGCACAATGACTATATGAGAATCTATCCCCCTAATTTTTTTGCATTGACAAGGCGGATATCTGGCAATTTTTTCAAATTGAACCAGGATTTGACAAGCACTTTGCATTGTTATTAGTGAGAAGAATGAGAAACACACGTGTGCAGAAGTTTCACCCTGAATTCCACGCAACCGAAATGGTTCGGGCTCAGGTTACTGTAGCCACGTATTACATGTTTGCCTGTGAAATCGACATACAACACACGCACGTTGATCACTCCCGATAAATAAAGCGGGAAAAGAAAGAGAAAAAACTCCTTGTCAAAACCTGATTCAATTTGAAAAAATCGCCAGAAACCCTCCTTGACGATGCAGGAAAAATAGGGGATGGATTCTCATATAGTCATTGTGCGACCAATGCCTACTGCATGTACATAACTTCTCGCTACCAAATTTATAAACTAAATACCGTGCCCATGCCACCGTCAAGTTTGAAATGGACACTGCATTTAGTCTCTATTCGGCGCATGAATTGCACCTTTTTCGTGCACATAGGTTTCGCTTGCAAATGTATCCATTTAACATGACCCTATCAACCTATCAACAACTGCGTATGGAATCGTGGCCCTAAAGTCGGAATGAAGGCGTGTTCAACAACACACTCGTTGTAGGCAGTCGGCTTGTTCTGGGAACAAAAATGCTTCGCTTAATGCGTTAAACTAATGTAATAAATAATTAATATAATAGTTAATTATTGTAAATTTTCTATTTTATTGCAGTTCATAATTGTATCCCTGAAAGAAGGCATGTTCAACAACGCCAATGTTTTGTTCAAGACTAAATTCGTCGACGGCTGCTCAACCGTGACCAGGCATTCACGATAGCCAGTTGCTCTTTTATTGTATTTTATTTTATCCTCTGCAATTTTTCCTTCCTGCTGGCTGGGGCTCCTCTCCAGTCCTGTTTTTGTAAGTTTTTATGAGCCATGGGTCTTTTGATTTGTCTTATGATTTGTTAAAAAAAGCATTATTGTGCTGCCAATGCAATGCCATGGTTTTATGGCCAGTTGTTGTTGTTTTATTCATTTGCATTGATGTTTTTATTATTTTTTGTTTTCTGCCCTGTTGTGTTGCGAATCAGTTGATCTCCTAATTGTGCTAATATTCAATCGGGTCCTGTTTAAAAATGCCCGTTGTTGCGTTGGAATCTTCAAAACAGTTTTTTTGCGTCTCATCCATTTTAGGATTTTGAGTCGCTCTTTTGGTTACAAACATGTCTTGTTCAATCGGTGCATTTTAATTAATCCGTATACCTATAGTCCAACAACAGCTAATGCAGAATTTATGTCCACTGCGTTGCCTGATCCGCCAAGCACATAACGCGTGGTGCAACATTATGAACACACCCACGCAGCCAGCCAACACACAAGCTGACTGCCTGTCTGTGCTTGTAATGTTGCATCAGGCGTTATGTGCTTGGCGGATCAGGCAACGCAGTGGACATAAATTCTGCATTAGCTGTTGTTGGACTATACCTGTAAAGGCAAACTACACAGACATGAGCCCAATTTCGAAGGTGGTGTGTGTTCAAAACGAATAGAAAGAGAAAATCATCATCCTCTGCTTTGTATTCTTCAACGTGTGACATTTCCTAAATCAGCAGCCACGTCAGAATGTTTCACTATTCTGCCAGCTGCGAAATCGGGCTCATGTTGATCTAGTTTGCCTATACGATTCTAAAGACCTTCAGTTAATAACAACGAATATCTGGATAATAGCTGAATACCCATTGACTCTGTGCAGTACTTGGACAAACAAGGGACGGCATCAAACTTGGTGATAAGTGGAGGGCTTTATTTTGTTTTCCGAAATAATTTGCAGCCCTGTGCCGAATTTTGCAGAACAAGTTTGACATTGTGGATACTGAAGATCACTAGCTGGTATAACATGATTTGTCAACCTTTCGAAGAACAGCGAAAACAGTCCCATCATCGCTTTTTCACGTCATTTTCTTTTGGCAACAACAACAATGTCGAAGTGTTCCTCCCGACAAAAACAGCAGATCAGCTTGGTTGGCCTTCAGCCAGTCAGCAACTCGTACACGTTTGCACACCGCGGCAGTGATAGAGCGCGCCAACACACAGGAAGTAACATTGTGAACGCTGTGTGTGTGTATCCACTATCTATCTGCTGTATGTATCTAACGTAATTGCGGTAGATAATCACCTTGCGTTCTACCCATGTACACAAACCAGACACATCAGTTACCATATACACGTATTACTTGGCAGTGCATTTTCGTTTTTTGGCACAGCCCTTTTTCTGTGCATAGTTTTTTGACAGTGGTTTTGAAGCAGGCGAAAACAGGTATGTAGATGTCTTCTCAAGGCAGCCAGTTCTGCTCCTGTACATATATACGTGCGTGAACATTTCAGCGTTGATTTGGTCTGACGGAAGCAATTTCTGCGAACATGAACCGAGTTTTGTGCAGTTCTATTCGGTAGGAACCGGACCAAAAATTAGTCAACAAGCATAAGCATTTCATGCACGAGCATGTAAATGGACTTCAATTCAGGTAAAAAAGGGTACCACGGGTTGGACACGAGGAATCCGAATATGGACGTAACTTTTTTGATCCGACCAGCCTGAGTCCAAGAAATGGGTCCCGGTCAAACTTGGTGTTCAAAAGCTGATATTGGTATATATAGGTATGTACGTAGTGCTTGCTTGAAAACAACGGTCAAGAGGGCTTTCGGACACTATATATTATTATAGTTGGATACGCTAATTCGAATGTGTGTGCTTAACTTTATGGTCCAAGGTTTTGGATCAGGTAAAATCTGGGTCTGAAGATAAAAGTGCTTGGAAACATGGTGTCCATGATCAACAAACACCCAGGGCCCAACTTTCACCAAATCCAAGCATCTTCGGGCCTACATTTTGCCTTTCTGCTCCATGAAGGCAAACCCACCTGGAGTCCAAGCCTATGCCTTAGGTCAGGACCTGAATCGGCCGGGCCTGAAAAGGTCGAGCCTGAAAAGTCTCTGAATGGTTGTTAGTTGTTGCTCAGTTTTCAGCCGAATCCAAGTACTTTTTTATCGTTGGGCGCAAATTTGACCGGGCCCCATTACTCGGACCCAGAATGCTTGGAGCAAAAGGGCAGTACTCGGATTCCTCGTGTTCGAAAGCCGCGTATTTTTCTGCGTATCATCCTTAACCTTGGCAGGGAGTGACTTTTGAACCACCCTGTGGTGATGTCGCATCTAATGAAGTGGGCTTGGGCTCTATGGCTAACGAGTAGGACTCAAAAGGGTCAGCTTCCGCTACAGCTGTGTGTGTCTCGTTTTGTACAAGCAGGTATAAATTGGTCTGCCCGCCTAAATTAATGCATTTCCTGTGTGTGCACATGTGTCCGAGTAGCAGCTGCGCAGCAGCTTTCATTTGCGGTGTGGTTAACGTTCCGCAACACAAAGCCACTCGTATTATACGCACGTTGTTGTTGTGAACGTTTCGCATTTTCGTTTCTGTTTACCTGTTCAACATTCTCGTGACCCACTCGTCGTATTTATGCTTGCATTGGAATGTTTCACTGGCTAATAGAGGTACACACCGCACAGTAGGAAGTCGAATGCGAAGCTGCATCGAGTTTGTGCTGAAGAAGCGTTTCGAACCAAAAATAATAATAAATAATTTTAATTTGCCCTGCTTCCACCTGCCATCAAATTGACAGACCCGAGTTGCAAGAGGGAACCAGGTCAGTGATTCGTTAAAGTCCAGTGACCCTCAAATTTAACATACTTTTTGTTTCAGAGCTTCCCAAGAACGGACGACACACTTCACAAAATCAAAATTATCGTTTTATAAAATTTAGCAAAAATCTACAACGAACTCATTCCAACTCATTAACAAGTGGACTTTTGATTCTTTGTTGGTGTGAGTTTCATTAATTCCATCAATTTTTGACTTTGAACACGGTGGGATGTTGCGTTTTCACAGGTGTTCAGCAGATGCAGAATACACGACAGAAAGTTGCCGCAGCATATAAACCAGCAAAAGGCATGGTCAATAAAGTATAACAATATGTATAATTTTGGGGAAGGCTGTGCTCGAGCAATATATTCCTTTTAATCTCAGCACATTCATGCATCTTCCCTTCGATATACAACTTTAGGATTTGGTTTGAAATTATCGCATCTCATATCAACGACGTGAACAGCATGATTGGTACTTGAGTAGGCGCATGGGAAGTACAAAGTGGTCATGTTGGTGGTGTTTGTTCGACAACTATTGTGAACGTTTTACATGGATCAAAATTCCAAACAAAAAATGACAGTCCCCCTCAAAATGAAAATGGAAACATTCAGATGACATCGATGAACACCATCATCAGATAAAACACTGGCGCCGATTTTTTTGTCAGGCAGAGTGACTTGAACGGTATTCCGACTTGAACAATAAAGATTGACTCTGTCCAGTCTGCATTGATGCGCGATGGAACCATGGCAAAAAGAGTTTCCCGGTGCATATATATGTACATAATTGTTGTCGACGTGTTCCACAACGTCCGATGGTAATAGTTAACATGATGTTGTTACGTTAGTTACATTGCTTGGCATCAACGTGAGGTCGTCTGACATTGCGCGTTGTCATACTGCATGTGTATTTCGAATGTCCTTATGGCTTGAGGTTTGGCTGGTGAAAATCAAACTTGAGTCAGCAAAATCCGATTTACGTCTTTGAAACACCGGGGCACTAAAATTTTTAAGCTGATCAGATCACGCGGATTGATCAGGTCCTAAATGAAATAAACGTATGTAATGTAGTACGTTTAACACTGAAAATTACACACAGAGCCAATAGAGTGGATGAATCACGAAAACGTTGAAAAAGCCATCTTGAGATCGAGTCACACCACACGAATGTTAGGCTTCCGTCGGGAATCTAGTGAGCTAAAACTAGTACAACCAGTATAGGATACCTGCGGGATCATTGCAATTAAGCTGCGCATCAAAGCCATGCAACTTCGGTTGACGTCAAACCAAAACCTGCGACGGATCACAATTTCCAACTGACGTAGGGATCAAGCAGGCTGTCACAACGTATGTACGATGTACGTGGACTTCCAGACCTGGATTTCGAAGGTCTGAACTGATCAGCAAACTTAAATTTATTACGATCCCTATATTCCGATTTGTCTAATTCCAACATCACGTTACGGTGTATCATACGTTTGAAATTGAGTGACGCAAGCTGCAATCGTCGCAGGAACAATAGTAGAACCTCAACGTATGCGGAACATAAAAGTCACAGACAGCTTGATAAGCATTTTGTCGATATACAGTCGTGGCGAACTAAAGTATAGTCCAACCACGAACTCATGAGACGACTTATTTTGTAGTTGACTTGAACGGATCCAATAATGTTCCGGTTCCACGTATTTCGGAAATGAAAGAAAGAGAAACGCATGTATTGTTTTAAAAACACGCTCTCCACCTCGGTGCGTAAATTCCCTTTTGACTCCCAAAACATTTGCGTGTTGAACGATGTTGCTGTTCGCGTAAGCACGCAACAAATTGAGGTCAGCCAGCTGGAAGTTGTCATCATGTCTCTCGGCCCAATCTCTTTCTTTTGTTTGCGAAAATACGTGTAAATGACGCATTTTTGAATCTGGCCAAGCAAGCTTTAAAAAGAGTCGTCTCATGAGCACGTGGCTGAACTATACATGGTCAGCACGGACACGAAATCAGTTTCAGTCGCAGTCTGATAACGAAATCCGTTTGATAATAAAGAGTGAAAGATATCATGAAAAGTTGTTTCGGATTTGGGCTTTGTCGACGATTGACATACTTCGCATACACACCGACATTGGTTGTGTGGGAGTTGGCAGAAATCATTGCGATCCTAACAATCCTGAAGCAGGGTTGGGCAAAGAAAACTTTAATTTTTTTTAAACAAAAATTTTTTTTAAAAAAAAGGTTTTTTTTCAAAAAAAATTTTTTTTTAAATTTTTCGGGGGAACAAAATGTTCTAAAACGTTCAAAAATGGCCTTTTTGGGGGTTATTTTTTGTCATTTTTTCTCAAGGGTCGAGAAATTTTCTTCACAAAATCAACTTTTGGGCATGTATTTGGTATCTAAGATGCCCCAAATGATGTTATTATACCTTCCCGTGATACATGAGACACAGTATGCATGTACTCACATGGTACTTTGATGTCATACCCCATCAGGTCGGTCATATACGACTGATTCAGCTACCCGACAAGTATTTCTGTAGCTTATATTCTCAATTCTGGGTGGTTCATGAATGAATCTTGCTGATTCGGCCACAAACTGTTGTGTCCGATACCACAGAGCAGCAATCATCATCGGTCCATATCAAGCACAGACTGTTGGATCGCACCGAAATGACGTAAACACCCTTCATAAGTGATGCAAACTAAGTCACAAAAGTGACTGTCAATTAAAGTTGCATTTTTTCGCGTTTTGGGCGTTTTTAAGGCAAATTTGGTAAAATTTCCCTGAATCTCAGACATTTTAAAAAAACTCGTTTAAAAAAATTTTTTTCCAACCCTGTCCTGAAGCATACCACTTATATGATTCTTGACCACCTTGGTTCATTGAGATACGATTCAGATTTGTCCCTGTGCAAGCAGACCACAAATTTGGTCCATCTGGTTTTCGATGGCCTGAACGCGAACGATTGCCAACGCACAAAGGCGCGAACATCTTCTCATCTCATCTTAACCCACCTCGGGTAATTACCAAGTGAATGAGGAGAAAAACATGTCGTGTGTTCTTCGTATTCCAGTTTTCAAGATGCACTGTTGTCGAAAGAACGCTAAGAGATTTGATTGTCACCGTGCATCTTCGTTCTACGATTTTACATTTATGCCTCGAATACCAGGACGCTATGGGTACGACCTGCTTCGAGACGGGGTGAATTTCGCAATGATTAATGGAACAAAATTAAGTTTGCACCAACAGAATTTTTCGAGTCCTCAGGATACAAACACCAGGCTTGCTAACGCTAAGAAAGATATGTACATCGCTGTTCTGCACCAATCACAACGCTACAGTATTTCAGCAATCAAACTGATAGAAGATACGGAAAATACAGCAAACTCAGGGTAGGTTGGTGCAGCTCAAACTTCATGGGCCCGAACTGGTTCAGAATGAGTATTAACGGTTTGTTGTCAATCAGTGCCAATGAAAATGATTATTGTGACTTGTGAAATTGCCTGGGCACCGCGAAAGGCGCATTATAATATTGCTGAAAAATGCTGATGCTGCCAATGTCAGTCACAAACTTAATACTTCGTTCGCGCTTCGTGATGACGGAAACCATCGTGACGTTGGATACAATGATGTGAAGGACACAATGACGGCACAATGAGTGATCGGAGTTCTCAGCTAAAGTTGGGATTTGGGAGTTACTATCACAGAAAATGTCTCGATAAAACAACGCTCCACTGCTACCAGTAATCAAGCTTCATGATAAAGTCAAGAGACGGGAGGTGCAAACGTGAACTGTTGATAATGGTGAAAGTTTCAACGATTAACGTGTGAGAAACAAATCAATCAAGAACAAAGCCAGAATAATAACGAAACTTTATCCGAACGGAATCTGGTTCAAGAGAGACAATCGACCTGATTATCAGACTGATATGCTATCATAGTGGTATTTCGAATGGAAACTGTTGGAATGACAAGAAATTAGTTAGAAATTGGTCACGAAATTGTAAACCGACGAAGGAATACTATGAGCTCATGTGTTTACTCATGTCTTGTAAAAAAACAAAAGTATCAAAAGTATTGATGCTTGTTTGAATTATTGTTGAATTGAATCGTTATTATTATTATTGAATTATTATTGTGGACGTATACGTGAAAGATACTTAAGAAAGGCATCAATCCATTCTGTTTGATTTCAGGGTCGCTGTCAATAGTTTAACGACAGGACAGTTGATGTTGTTTTAGCACAATATTGTCACCACGGGTGAAAAAAGAGTATTTTTCTTCGTGAAAAAACCGCAATTAAACAAAAAAACCGGGACCATCTGGGTTGTGGAAGAAAACCAAAACAACATCAGCTGCCGGAGACATCTGTTCAATTTCGCAAAATTCCGCCAATTTTCGTCGAAAGTGAAGAATTGTTTTCTTCAGTTCCGTTTTAGGTGAAACATCATGTTTGAATGACTGCCACTGGCTGCCCGAAAAGCGAAGTGGTTATTCCAGGTTGATGTTTCGCCTGACGTTTGAGGGATCAACTGGGGGAGATTCTAAACTGAGCAAAGGACAATAACGAATTGTACTGCTGTCAAACAAAATAAAGAAACTGGTTGTACCGACCTTAGCGTTCGACACGCGTGTAGGGTTCGCAAGAAATTTATTGCTTACAAAAGATCCAAAGTGAAACCCACAGGAGTACAAAGGCCGAAATGTGCAAAAACCTTTTGTATCACAATACCTTATCACATTGCCATCCCCATCCGCATACAAATACGCCCAATAATAAATCTTTTTGTCACAAAAGTTATGTAGTTGCAGATCTGTACATCAATCATTGTTTCGCCAGTCAGCCACAGTCTCCGATTCGCATTCTGCGTCTTCACACGCACTATGTGGCAGCCTGCTTTCCGGCCAGGCGCAACCTGAAAACAAATTCGCTTTCAGAGCCTTTTTCAAAATTTTAGGTTTGTGAAATAAGGGAAATTGACCTTTTGGCAACGGCATATCCTTGTGACTGCACTGACATAAACACCGTGGCGTTGGTTCGGGACCTGTGGGTGAAACCGACATTATATAAAAATAAGAAACCTAGAAAAATGTGAGATATAAAAGCAACATACATCCACCCATCGGCACTAGTTCTGAGCGGGACATTCCTGAGCACCACATAAAGCTGTCCACATCCAACGTGTCGCGGTTGTCGCAACCACACGGGTATAGCGCCTTGACGTTTTGATGCAACGCCTTGCACAGACATTCTGGAAATTTTTCTATTGTTAATGATTTTTCGAAAATTTGAATCGAGGTATGGAAAGTCATAGAGTAGCAAAATTATGCCTTCGGTACGCCCGAATTCCACCGTAACCCCGACGAGCAACACAAACAGCAGCGAAATTTGGGCGCTGGACATGATGCCCAAAGGATGTGTGATATTTTCTTTGATTTTGTTGCGAAACAAGAATCGGATCGAAAGCAGAAATTAGAATCGAACTCAGGCCTGGTTACCACAGATTCTTGTCATTCAAGATTACATATCGTAGGATAGATGTACTTGTGCAATTGGCGTTTTTGTTGTTTTCAAAAACATTTATTTTATCCATTCACAAAGCATTCCATTTAATGTCCCATTTCAGTGTGCATTCACCAGAAATGATTCATACAAGAGCGATGGGAACGAATTAGTGAAGATTTACAGTTTAAGCATGAGAAGGGAATGTATCCAAAAACCACACGGTTCTCTTGCGAATTCGAGTAACTGCGCATATCACATATGTAATCTAAATCCGCTAAATTAAGGGACGGCAGATGCCCAGTTTCGATTCAGTCACCTCTTCAGATACAAATACGTTGAGTCGTGTCTGTCCGATTTGATATCAGTGTCATTCGGTTTCTGCGTGCTGCTGACGACTGGTTGATGTTTCAATGATTTGTGATTTAATTTGGGGGCTGGACTGGACAGATTTGTGTCGCTGGGACTGGATGCGGGGCTGGGTGCATCTTCGAACATGCCACTTCCCTTCGACCCAGTCCCGGGCGATCGGCTGTCGTCGTCATCGATGTTCGATCGCGATTGTGATGTTTCAATTTTGGCATTCGCTTGTTGTGTGTCATCGTGTTTGGCTGATGTATCAGTTTGTCGACTGCTTGCGCTGTCCATCTTGATGCTGCTCTCCAGCGCTGTTTTGCTGCTGTCCGCCAGCAGCTTGCCGCTGCTCGTGCTCACTTCGGAACTGTACTCAATGTCGAACAGCTCTTCGAAACTGAAATTGATTTTTTGAATAAAATGTTGAAAAAATACGTTTGTAACACGCCCACTCACTCCTTGATATCCTCCTTTAGCAACGACACATAGTGACCCTTGGCACGTTGTCGCGCCATTTCTCTCGATTTGAGGAATTCGCTGCGATAGCTGTCGGTCAGATCAAGGGCCGAATCGTAGCCCCGTTCGCTCAGAAAGTGATCGGCACTGCGGCCTTCGATCGGATGCGCCTCGACAACCTGGGCGATCGATCGTGCGATTGAGTGAACGAGTGATGTGATCAACGATTGCATCAATGGTAACAATCACACATTTACATTGATCTATGAATGCTTGATTTGTTGTGAGCACGATTGAATGAGATCGAATTAGTGATCGTCCGACTGAATAAATGCATGATATAAATCTATTGATTTTGATTGATCCTCGCACCTCACAAATAGTCACACGCGCATCTTCATCAACGGATTGACCTCCTTGATCGGGTGGATTCGGCGGGAGCACATGTTCGGTCGGCACCGGCACTTTATTGAGCACGGCGTTGTTGAATCGTTTCTTTTTGAACACCCTGTACCCGCCGTAGGGCAGTTTACCGTCAGCTGCCGGCTGTCGCTCCAGATGCATTTCTTCCAGCTGCAGTCTTGTTGAGCATCAGCGAAATACATATATTTTTTGAAAAAATGAAACATCACAACCAACCGCCATCGCCTCGCGTTTTCGGATACGTTCATTTTGATCAATCCGTCTTAGATAACAATAGAATACGACCATTATGACGAACAAGATCAGAGTGACTGCGATTAGGCCACCACACGCCAACAGAATCAGGGTTGGCAACGGATTACGTTGGCTGGAATGATGAAACACCAGCAACGTTGGAGAACCGAAAAATGTTTGACGACGGTCAAAATTGGGTAAATGCATATAGTGTTGATTGACTCACGGGTGAGGCGTGGTTATTGGTAATGAATTTGACTTGTATTGGGTGTCCGAATTTTGATCTTGGCTGCTGCTAGAATGACCTGAACAAATAAAATAACATTAACGCCAAATGACAAACAAGATAGAATAAAGTAATAACCTTGACTTTCAGAGCACAAAACGGCAACGAACAAAAGCACGATCAACCGATATTTTGGTGAACTTGTTCTGGTTGGGGTCATGACGGCAATAAATTCAAATGTTTTAGCGCAAATAATGGAAGTTTGGGCAAGAGGCTGCGGTGTGGTCAAGGGAAAAGGAAATGAATGAAAATATAAAATGCTGCTTAAGTTCGCTGAATTCCAAAGCCCGTAAGATGTCCGCGAACGACTGTAATTTCTGGCACGCAACGGTAAGGCTGAATGATATTGCTTGTGTTCGGACTGTGAGCATCAGGACATACTCCGATAAGCACGAGTAAAAAATTCATTACATTTTGGCATTACTCTTATTTTACTGACAGCACCTGTACACATAGACGCCGCTTCCAACGATTTATGAGATGGTCAGATCAAATCTCAATGAGGCGATAAAGAAACAAAATGAAGGTGAGCTATCGATCGAAATTCTGCAAAGATTTTGTCATTAAATTGATCACATGGCTTCCAGTCCATTCGACTGTAATCGTGAGTAGTCGCAACTGAAATGAAAAATAAATGTTATTGTTGCACTTGAAAACCACGAAATCCTCGCATACATGGGTACTCGAAGTTGTGCTTCCAAATTTATGGATCATGACATGTGTGATCCACTCCACTGTGATACAGAGTTACAGCAATACAGAACATTGCGTGAAACATCGGCTAATTCAAACGCACCGACGAGAAGACTGACCAATAGGTCAACGTTGTCGGCAACAGGAACAACAACAACGCGAAGAACAATGTTCCAAGGAACAACTGTTGTTCATCGAACTCGGCACAATCGACCCGATCCCGCAAAGGGTTGTGCTTTCGGCCGCGGAACAGACGAAACAACGATGTCAACGCCGTTGTCTGCAGTTGCAGAAGCCTGAAATAGTGTCATTACTTGATGGACAGCCAACTTGGCAACACACTTGTTCAGTCCCGGCGGGCGGACCTACATACTGTATGTACATACAGTACGTGTAGGGACCGAAAACCACCAAAAATACAATGCTTGGCGTTTTCTGGACTGGTCGGCAGTCGAGTTTGGTTAGAGCACTACTCATGTATGTGCCCATCTCTGTGACATGAACCAGTGCTGTGTTGGCTGACGTTTTGACATTTTCGTGATGTTGTTTACTCACATTTTAGTAACACGTGCTTTCTCTCGCGTTCCACTGTCAACAGTCAACGCTCGGGTCACGCGCACACTGTCGGTGCCTTTGTTTCTAATTTGTTGCAGACGCAAGCAAGGCACCGGACAACAGCCCATTTGCGGAGGTTTTTTCAACAATCGTCTTTTCACGATTACAATGTTCCTGTGTCAGCAGGCACTTTTTATGTGTTTATGTAAAGACGTAAAGGTCATTAGGCTGATAACACGAGTACGATAATACAACCTACGTACAAGCGATGAAGGCTACTCTGTTTACAGAAGCAGCCCACACACGAAAGCGACATTGACAAGAGTTACTTTGATGATTCTAATGACCCATAAAAATCATATTTGATGCTATGAAACAACGATCACAATCTTACAGGCTGTGTGTTGCTCAATAAACATCCCGTTTCTACTGGCGTCAACGCAGACAGTAATGTGTGTATGACGTGCGTTTCTTGGCCGTTGAGCACATCTTGGAGCGCTCAGTTGCAGCTACGCTAAAGTTACGGCCCACAAAGTTGCACACTGTAGCAACTGGAGGAATACTAATTTGTTGGATGATAATACATCTTTTAAGTTTTCATTCCAGGCAACAACAACTCCAAATGCCGCGACCTATTCGAGCTCGACCGTCCGCCTATATCACTTCGGACACAGGCGATGAGTCAGAACCTCTATTCCGCTGTGTCAATGCGCCCGACAAATATTCCTATTTGCGTCAACCGCACTACCACAGCACCACGGGCATCTACCCACGAATCGGTGCCAATGGTGTGCAACAAGCGTCGCCTGATGTGGCAAGGTCAGGTGCCAACAGCAGTGTAACCGGGCACAGACCAGCCAGTGACGTCATCGTGTCGATTCCGAATGTGGATGCAGACTATGTGACTGAAGGTGATCGAACATCGACCGTGCTTAGCAGTGAAGCCGAAGGTTATATCGCAGTGTTCTATTTTCGTTGATTGTGCCAGGCACAAAGTGAAAAAACGACTGTTTCTAAACATACGTTTTTTATACATTGGTTTTATTTTCTGTACAACCGTTTGAGTGGCATGTCATACAACAGAGCAGAACGACACGATAACAATGATAAGGTGGACGTGCGTTTTGTGCATTGTTGTTGATGCACACAAAGACAGAACACATAACCAACCCCAACAACCATTGGATAATGCCATCCAGCAACTGTGACTGCTTGAGTCAGTGTGGAGCTGCATGTCCAGGTTGTGGATTCCAGATATGATCTATGTACGTGTCTGTCCCACCTCTGCAGTGCGATTCAGGGTCAGCCTTGTATTCAACGACAAGAGCAACTCGTATTGTTGCAGGTGCCGAATGGCTGGAGGACATTATCGGCGACGTGTACACCAACGACAAAGCGGCGTTGGAACGTCGTGCACGAACGGCGTCACGCGCGAGCAGCATCGCCACCGCGCACCCGGTCACACTGTCATGGCGCGATCTGAGTGTGTTCGTCAAGCAGAAACGATCGTTGTGGCAAAAGTTCAAACATCGCAACGATCCGCAGATTAGTTTGGATGGATCGACCAGGCAGTACACGAAACAGCTGCTGTTTGGGCTGACCGGTGCCGTTATGCCCGGGCAGCTGGTCGCTCTGATGGGAGCCAGGTTTGTGGAAAGTTTGGATTTGACTAGTTTGACTTTGATGAAGCCCTGACAAGAGCCACACTCATTACAGTGGCGCTGGCAAATCGACGTTCCTCAACTCACTGGTACAACGCAACCTTCGCGGCTTGCTCGTCACGGGTGACGTGTTCGTGAATGGCAAGGTGATTGGACGCGAAGAGATGACGGCGCTGTCGGCCTATGTGCAACAGGACGACCTGTTCATCGGCAGTCTCACTGTCAGAGAGCACATGATATTCCAGGTATGTGCACACTGTTTCGCGCTTTCAATCAAAAGAATCCGAGCATCATGGGCCATTTTGCATTTGCTTGTGAATTTTATATAAGCTTAGGTCGATGCATTCGGCAGTAGTGTATGTCGCCCCAGGTACTTTACCTAAAATCTGCTGCAGGCCATCCTCCGTTTGCCATCACGGATGACCTATCAGCAGAAGGTGCGTCGTGTCGACCGAGTGCTGTTCGATCTCGGATTGACCAAGTGCAAGGACACCAAAATCGGACTGCCCGGAATCATCAAGGGCATTTCAGGTGGAGAGAAGAAGCGACTAGCGTTCGCCTGTGAGGTTGGCAACTATCGTTTTATTATAGTCAACTAATGGACACCATTAATCGAATTTAATCAATGCCCAGGTGCTCACCAATCCATCACTGCTATTCTGTGACGAGCCAACGACCGGTCTTGACTCGTTCATGGCCGAAAGCGTCGTCACGGTACTACAACAGCTGGCATCGGCTGGGAAGACGATCGTGTGCACGATACACCAACCGGCCAGTGAAATCTACGCAATGTTCGATCAGGCACGCTGACCTACATGGATTTGGACTCAAAACGACACTTGGAGGAAATACACGATCAGTCTTCAACTCTTCAGGTACTATTCATGGCCGAAGGTCGGATCGCGTTCCACGGCGACTCCGACGACGCACTGCAGTTCTTCAATTCGCT
Source organism: Rhynchonema sp. JSB1_4 (assembly GCA_030248065.1). Lineage (NCBI taxonomy): Eukaryota > Metazoa > Nematoda > Chromadorea > Monhysterida > Xyalidae > Rhynchonema > Rhynchonema sp. JSB1_4. The sequence goes on along the minus strand of JASAMV010002651.1, from coordinate 26,310 downwards.
GGGCCACATCTGTCCGTCTGTCTACAATCCTGCCGACTACTTAATCGAAGTTCTGGCCGTCACAGCCACGAACCCAATCGAGACTCGCGCGCGTGCCAAACGCATCTGCGATTCGTACGCCGAATCGGCCGGGCACAAGGACATGGTGCGATTGGTGGACAAGATCGTGCGTGTCAATGAGGAACCCAAGTACGAGTCGTTCATTGACGACGGCGCGGGAAATCGGTGCGTTTTCCTGTGCAAACAAGCTCCCAAGGATGTTCGCATCATGGCATATTCATTCCAGCTTCACGCATTTCTTCCATCGTCGCAAGTCGGACAACACACTATCACCATACCAGGCCAGTTGGTGGCTCCAGATGGGAGTTCTGATCTGGCGAGCCGTGCTGCACAACTTTCGAAATCCAAACATCGCCCAGTACCGCCTGCTGCAACGCGTTGGCTTCGGCATCTTTGTTGGGTTACTGTACCTGCATACCGTGTTCGACCAACGTGGCATACAAAACGTCAACGGTGTGCTGTTCTACATGATCAACTCGCTGCTCTATCCCTCACTGTTTGGTGTGCTCAATCTGTTGCCGGCTGACTTCCCGATTCTGTGCCGAGAACATCACGATGGAATGTATCCCGTCTGGGCGTACTACGTTGGCAAGACTCTTGCCTTCTTGCCCGTGTTCGCTTTGGACGGTTGGTGCTGGGTGGTTGTTCTATTTTGGTCAGTCAAGCACCACTAGCGACAATGGCTGTAATCAGCCTGAGTCTTCTGAGTTAATCAATTATCATACTGCAATGGCTGTAATCAGCCTGTCTTCTGAGTTAATCAATTATCATACTGCAATTTCCAGGTCTACTCCTGATGGGCATATCCTACTACATGATCGGTCTGCAACCATCGGCCGGTGCCTTCGCGTCCATGTTGTTCATCGGTGTTCTAATCGAACAAAACGGAGTGGCACTCGGATCGTGTTTCTCAGCCGTCAGTCCCACGTTCGCCGTTGCTTTGGCCATCGCTGGGCCAATGCTCACCATACTCTCAATGACTGGAGGTTAGATTGTGGCACCAGGGTTGGGCAAAAAAAACGACGGCGTTTTTTCTTTAAAAAAACGACGTTTTTTTAAAAAAACGCCTGGGTCGTTTTTCGTTTTTTTAAATCCTGAATTTCCTTGATTTTCCCTGATTTTTCAGGGAAAGTACCCTGATCATCAAGGAAAATCAATTTTTTGTCCCATTTTTTTCAAAAAATTTTCGACCAATTTTTACTTTGTCGAGATACGTCGATATATGGAGTTTGACTTTCAATGATGACCCCGGCCAAAGTTGGTCCCATGATGCGGGTCTGATATGGGATCTTAACAACTCGCTAGAAAAGGGTTGAAACCCGTTTATTTTGCCTCAGAACACATAGAATTACTTCATTTAACCACGTTTTCTTCCCAACATGAGCGTTTTCCATTTTTTTTCGAGGCATATTTTGGTCATCTGGGCGTTTAAAAAAAACGTTTTTTTAAAAAAACGTTTAAAAAAAACGATTTTTTGGAAAAAAACGTTTTTTGCCCAACCCTGTGTGGCACACTATGTAAAATACATGTGTGCAGGCAGTGGTGTCGTTGGGGGGGGGGGAAGGGGGGTTACCCCCCTAGTATCCGGTATCCGGTATCTTGATTTTTTCACCCAGGGGTATCCGGTATCCTGACTTTTTGTCCAGGAGTATCCTGCCCTAAAATTTTTCCGAAAACCGTAAAAATCGCCTATTTTTTACCTTCAAAATGCTCAAAATCGCTTGTTGGCGCAAGCATAACCCCCAAAATGACCATTTTTTGCGCTTTCAACACCGATTTTGCTCGATTTTCCTCTAAAAAAATTGACTTTTTTTGAGCAACCCCCCCTGGGTATCCGAGATTTTTTATTTTAGGGAGCAACCCCCCTGGTATCCGAGATTTTTCATTTTGGGTATCCGGTATCCGAAAATTTTGGATTTTGGGTATCCGGTATCCTGACTTTTTGATTTCCCAACGACACCACTGTGTGCAGGTGCTGAGCTTGACCAGGAAGATCAAGCCGGACGCGGCAACAAAAACCCGGACTGTGATCTTAATTTACCTAACTTTTGTCCGCTACATCGGACTTGTTGTCTAAGGCGGGCTTCACAATGCATACGCGTTTGCGCATCAGCACGAAGTGTTGACGCATAGCCAAGTTGACCCGCAAACGCGCATGCATTGTGAATTCGGCCCAAGGAGCACAAATGCAACCAGGAAATCCATGCAGCACAAAGCCGCATCTTCCTCAGGAATCTACGCGAATGTTGGCAATATGCCAGCCTGGCTCGGTTGGACACAGTACATTTCGGTGTTCCGTTACGGTTTCGAGGCGTTCGCCATCAATCAATGGATGCCGGTGACGTCACTGCCGTGCGAGATGTCACTCGATCATCCGAACACGACGGCAACATTGGACTTCTGTGTCCCTGATGGTCAACAGGTATGTAGAGTTGGTGGTGGTGGGTTTGTGGCTCAGAGCGGCATGGAGGTTAACAGCCAGCACTATGACAACCGCTAACGCTGGATTACGACGAAGCAGAGGCAATTTTTTGGACCGCATTTCAAGATGGAGCTATATGCACATGTATATGCAGCAAAAATTTCCACAAGCGGAAATGTTGGTCGGGTGCAGAGAGAGGTCCACTTTAGTTTGTCGAAATTAGAGCTGCAATTGTTACTGTTTCGAAAAAATGAGACCCAAACTGCAGTGAAACCGCTGCAATTCAACCGTCACAGCCGCAGTCCTTGCCTTCAAGCTGCACGCACATTCTTTCTGCATCAATCAACAGGTGATGTTTCCTGCACCGGTTTTCAGGTGCTGTCCAATCTGGCGTTTCCGGCCAGTTACGGTGTTATGTGGCGTGACTGTGCGCTGTTGGTTGTGTTGGCGCTGGCCACGCACACAATTGGCTATGTTGGACTCATGACACGCGTGTATCGAGCCCGATAGTCACCTGGCCACCACATTTGTTCGATTTAATTTGACAGGGAATATTTGCATATGTCGTTGCGTTACACCTCAATATATGCGCATTTTCATTGCCGAATCATTTACTTGTTAGCTCGATTGCTGGTTGGTCCATTGAGATTAACTGTTTTAACGTAATTGTGACTAAACGTCTGGAGTCTGACTACGTGCATATAACTGGTTGATTATCAGTTCGGCTCCCGCTGATTTTCAAGGTGAATTGACATTGACAATTGTTGCACCGTTCTGATATTACGCATTTCCTATTACCATCTTATTGTTATATTCTGATGAGAGATTATACAAGTAATCTTAGCTTCGTGTTGTTCTCCAAATAAACAAGAACAATAAAAGTCACCAACCGTTGCGCATAGATGTGAAAGCAGAATATGTGCACACAGAACACGGTGAATAGATCGATTAAGAACGCCAGTTGAATGCAAATGCCAAACAGGGACAGACACGAAACGATGATCAACGCTGCATCGAGAGTCGGGCGCAGGAATGTGATGTAGGCTGCAAATGTGGAGCGCCAATGTGCTATTTCAAAACTGGTCAGCAGCGAAAGGCGCTGGCCGACTCGTATCCGAAGTGGCAATTACAATATTCAAGTGGCGACTTAGTTTAGAGACAAACTGAGCGACTTGGTGATCGTGTTGACTACCACCCACCAGTGTAGTTCCCAGGTCCGGCACGGCGGTTAAGGTACCTCCCTGGGGGGGAAGGGGGAAGACCTAAATTCAGGAAAAGTCACTTTTTGAGGTAGAAAGTTTGACCGACTTTTGCCCTTTTTTGGAAAAAATTCTCCATAAAAGGGTATTTTGGCGACTTTTAACATCATTGACCCAACAATCACCCATTTTAGGCCTAAAAATGCTTATTTTAAGCAAAAATTGAGGCGGTTAGTGTACTAGTGTACCTTGGTCGCGGTGGTTAGTGTACCTTAAGGGGGGACCCCCTCCCCCAGGAACTACACTGCCACCAATCTTATTCAGGTGCAATTTTATTGTTATGATCGTTTTTTTGGATAGCAAAGAAAGAAAACCATGGCCTGCATTTATCCCACAGGTAAAACATTTTCAAAAGTCACCAACTTTGCCACAAATAAATATGATAGAGGAAGAATCGTCCCAGCGCGTTATTGAGCGGTGCGTTGAGTTTGAGTCCAGCCGGATTACCGCCGAGCCAATGGAGCATGGACTGAATTGAATTTGATAAAGTTTGACGAGCTGCTTTTGCAAACACCCTGTATTCATGCTTGTAATAGTGAAAAACGTTATGGTGGATATCAAACTTGGTAATTGGATCGGATCGGTCTGCCTGGGCACATCGCAGTAGACCGACCTGATCCAATCACCAAGTTTGATATCGACTGGCGGTGACTTTGATATTGATATGATATCGATATCCCTTCATGACCTTCACAAAATCAAAAATAAGAAGTCTTTCCCACCTCAAGGGCACTGATCAGTTCGTGTAGCCGCGCAACGCCGTGATTGGTTAGCTGGTCACGCGACACCAACGCTGATTGGATGATGGCTAGGGTAATGGTGAGACCGAGGGAGATATCGATCAGGTGGGACATGTAGTGCCTGAATGTAAAGGGGGATCTTGTGGGAACCAAATGGCTTTGAACAGTGTTCAGTGGTTTACAGTGATGCACATGCACAATATCAACTCGCCATTGCATCAACCTTTGCAACGCACCGCCTGACGCCTCGAATGAACTGACCACAAAATGTATATCAAGCCAGACCAACCTGTCTTTCCATTTCTGGCGAAGTATCCCTACCTGACGTAGAACGGCGGAGCGTTCTACAAGTTTTTGCATGCTCCAATTATTTCTGCAAGGAATATTTTCCAATTCCATGCTCACCCGTATTCCAGTAAAATAGCAAGACTTGAGGGGGCATCAAACGTGATCGGAATAGTCCGGCTGGGTTCCATAAGGAGCTAAAGGGAACCGACCGAACATCAAGTTTGATCCCGACCTCAAAACTTGTCGGTATCAAAAGCCGTCAAACGAGTCACACAAAAGTAAAAAACCACCCAAAATTTCAACCCAACAGTTTTATTTACTCGCTGCACTGCTACAATCAATTGTATCGTTCGTAAAACGAAACGGGTGGTAGTTATCATAATCCATATGGCAAACATTACTGTTCCATAAAAAGCCACAAACCTAAAAATACCTGGATGACAATAAAAACAGAAAAATAAAACAGATTTATGGGCGTTCTACAGTAAAGTACGCGGGATTCAAAACGGTGGGACATGAAATATTGCATCTAATCAAGTTAGTGTATACGTTACAAGGTAACCAGCCATTCACTGCATTTTTGTCCGAAAACTTGGCCAAAATCACCAATTTTCAGTGATTAATTCCAGGTTCCAACTTGAAAATTGATCACAGCAACTGAGCTAAACATCAGGCTCAACCCACATGCAAGAAAACACAATCTTTCCGTGTGATAACCCATGCAACTTGATTATCGTTGAGCCTAAATCAATGCGCATTTTGCGACAGTTTGGGATTGAAACTGCAGATTTCTTGGTTAAAATCGCAGGAACTAAATCATCAATATCTCGTATTTTGTGACTAACAAGAAAACAATCAAACCTTCAGACAAAGAACTAAATTGGATAAACACACGCTGCACAGTTCACCTCAGCATAGTTTACAAAAGCAAGCTCACGTGACAATTGACAAACAATACAAAAACACATAAAACTACAAAACATTGTCAACCAGATGATGCATGCACACATATACTAACGTAAAACTCATGAATAATTACATTGTCACCTACCTACCTAAAGCTGCATGCACAACATAAATCAGAAAGGCATACTTTGTGCAAGGTGCAAGAAGGGAAAGTAGGTCATTTTTATACAAAAAATGCTAGATAGAAACAACACCGACAACAAAACAACTCTGGTCAATTCAACAAAACACTACACTGTTACATTTATAGTATGACATGAACTGCGAAATTGTCTAACATTTTTTTCGGCGATAAAATCTTTTGCTCAGAGTTTGCCTGCGGCCTCGAGCTTTTTCCTCAGCGATTCGGGCATCTCGGGAGGCGGCGGACGTGGCAGGCGGAAGAACACCTGATTTTGATCATGTTTATACACGTGCGTTGCATTTGTGGTCTAATTATTACATTAGTGACAATGCAGACAAACGAACCTTGACACTGTCATAGATGAACCATTGCAGCGCCGTGAGTGTGCCGATCATGATAATACGTGGGCCGAGACCACGCCAGGCGCCTACAACAACAACCTGTGTTTTGCACGCCAAAGTGGAAACGATTGGTTTTTTTTGAAAATTTGAACCAACTGTGCATAATTGCAACTGAAAAAGATGATGACAATAAACAAAGACCAACTAAAAAGCCAACCTTTCCATCCTAATTCCTTCAGAATACTGAGCGGGCTGGCGCCGGGGTTTTGGTTCAGTTTCGATACGACCGAATCAGGCGGATGCGACACGATCGCACAGAACACACCAGCTGAAATTGGGCAATTTGGTTAGATTAGATTAAAAAATAGAAAAAAATTCAAGAAATTACAATAAAATGGTTGAAAAAACACACCAATATAGCCAGCAATAAACGTCACCAGCAGCTGTTCGGGTTTGCTGCACTCGCTGCGCGGTTTCGGTACCACATATCTGGCAAAATTAGACATTAATGTTACTTGTCAAACTTGAAGTTTGATGATAAACATGAAGTCGTAACAGACGCACTTGTAGAGGGCCTCGACCGTTCGCTCGAAACACGCGAATTTCATCATCGTGTACGGAATCTGTCGCATCCACAACGGGGGCAGACCCTGCAGCACTCAGAGAATTAATAATTAAAACTCGTGAAAAATCACCGAATTTTACAAAACTACAAATACAATACGAATGGGCGATTTCTAATGGCTGCACAAAGATGCATGATACAATAAACCGACCTTGTAGAATCCTCGCAGTCCTTCGTTCTGCCAGATGAGTGCACCCGTTCCTCGAAGTGTGGGCGGTGCGGTGGGTTGGGTTTGAATTCGCACCTGATTTGATTTGGTGAACATCAATTATTGATCGTTGAATGACAAACCAATTGATCAAAATCCAAAACTAACTTTCGCCGCTTCCATTGGCGCCAACATCATGTCAGCGAAGAACTCAGCGGACGCAGATGCAGCCAAATACAACGTGGTACGCCATTGGTAGGTTAGTTCCTGCAAGTTAGTTGAAAAAGAAATTGCCGGCAGATTTTAAACTTATCTTGATAACGTTAAAATAACTTATGACATACCACACAGGTGATGGATCATAAAAATAAACATGACAAATCTACCACGTACCTCTCCCAACAGGCCGGCGTAGAAAATCTTGAACACTTCATAGAAGCCGAACTTGCCAAGACCCTGAAACAAAATTTATTTTTCTTTCACAAGAATTAGATTGTTGTTCTCTTCAATAAGCTTCTAATTTCAACAACACACACCTGCATCGAATATCCAATACACGTTGGTGCCCATCCCTTGACCAGTGCGCGTGCACCCTCCTCTTGGAACGTCAACTTCCAGCCGTGAAATATGCCCTTGTATTTCCCGGGGTTCACCTGCAAACTATCAGATGGTGTGAAGGTGCGAGCTGAGATCGCTTTTCAAAAACAACGACCCGTTTAATGGCGCGACTATTGTCGAGTAGTGTAAAAGTTGTTCATCGGCTGTCCGGGACTAATTTCCGAGGTCATCGAAATTGGTGATATATAAAGAAATCTTCATGCAAGTCACATGAAGTGCGCTGGACCGGATCGCACCAATTTAGCTGTTGGCGGACAAAAAACCGTCTTTTAAAAACGCAAATAGAGAGCTGTATACATTCAGCAGATAAAGGATGCGAGAGTATGAAAAAAATATTAGTTGTGAACCGAAGAATTTAAAAGCAGCAAATAACGACAAACCTGAATCCGACATTTCACCAGATCGAGCGGTGTGACTGCCGTGTGCGTGATGCCGCATGACAGCACACCACCGAAAGCGCACAGAGCGTAGAACTTGGCCGAGCCGAACTCACATGACGTTTCTGCAACGATGATCACTTTCGTTTGATTTGATAAGCATTCCGACCACCTACCACCACCTTCAGTGATTGACTGAATAAAAACCAATGTTGTCACTATAAGGATGGCGTAATTAGCTTGCAGACTGTCATCATCAGCCTATCTTAAATGACAATGAACACAACTACTGAATCCTTTCCTGAAATAAACTCCAATTTTTTCAAATCTTGAACGTGACAAAAGTGATCAACAACCTTCCTCCTCCTCCCGTTTAACACCCATGGTTCTCATGTACATGTACCCCATCAGTCCATCATACAATGTCCATAAGATCATGCTCTGTATGATGCACCATGTCGATGCCACTACCGTAACCCCGGTGTGGATGCGAATGTTCGTGCCTCCGCATGGCGAGGTCATGGTCTGCGGCGGGTTCGACCCAGAGCCGGACTTAGACACGGAGCTTCTCGAATCGATTTTTCCTTTCGTACGCAATCCCTTTTTGTCCCTGGGGCTGGACTTTGCGTGAGTGCCAGTTAACAGCGGTTTGGTAATTGAAGAGGAAGCCGGTTCTTCATCAGAATACGAGATTAACTCCTCCTCCCGTTCGTTCGAATTTGAGGGCGTGACACGATGATGAGTTTCCATCATTATTGAGACGATGATTTTGGAATAAGGCACATTCAACAGTGGTAGGAGGCAGAATAAAGCACATTTATCGGGTACCCGGTAGTGGTGGAGGTTCAAGGCGGGGCGGAATGAGTCAGATTTGACTTAGACAGACCAGAATTAGCGAGAGGTTCACTCAAGATTTGGTTGAGGCAGGCAAGCGGAGCAGATTATGGTTATGGCGCGGTTATTGGTTGGTCTGCGAAAAGAGAAAGAACGTTTTAAGAGTCAATGGTTTGCTAGACAATTCAAAATCTAAACATACATGTAGCCCGACGTTGTAATGCAATTGCAAGCTTCACTGATCCATGGAGCCATAATTTAGCAGAGCATGCAGATAGAGAGGTTAGATTCGTTTCGGTATCGTACCAGGACCGGCTGATTCAGCCTGCAATTGCAAAACAACTCAGTTTATCCATGTGCAGCAGCGAGTAATTATACCCAAAAGATTTATTACAAATCTTTTGGGCCTAATCTACCCCTGATCTATCTTTTTGAACAATTTAATTCCTGAGTATCGAATCTATCACAAACGTATCTGGGGATGGGTACATTTCTACTCGCTGGCAAAAGTCTTTGTCCTAAAAAACGTTTATTCGTGAAAAATCATTACGCTCCACAACATTTTCCTGTTTGCGGACGATGTCTTTGTACCCTGTTTAAATGATTCTTGTCAAAATTATCATTAACATTTTTTCGGTTGCTGCCGTTGAACAATGTCAGGTAACAAACACCAAGCTAAGCAGAGAGCGTGAACATTGAGCATAAACAAAATCTATTTCCTGTTAGTGCTATTGGAAGCATAAACACACAAACGCGATCACGAAATGCGATTGACTGCTATTCGACAGGGCCGGGAATCGAAACAGGAGAACATTGAAACCGAAGTGGAACGTAACAACGTCAGAACAAAACAAGAGAAACCTAGAGCTGAAGCCGAAGCACAGCGTTGCCTTTGAGAAGTTATTTACAGACAGAACGAAACGAAAGGCATTAGGACGGTGGGAAACGGATTGTGGTGTTGTTGTCTGCCTTTGGTCGATCCAGCGTTGAGTTGGGCGGACAGTCGAACTCAAGGGCTCCTAGGGCCATCCAGCGGGGCTGATAGCCAACCGTTTTCCATTATGCTTGCTTCTTTACTCCCCTGCTTGCTGGCCGACATATGGTCAGGGGTTACCCTAACCGTCCAACCTTTGATTCGACCGTTTCCGTTTTATCTAGGGTAACACCGCCGACACAAAGATCCCATAAAAAATCAGCCAAAACTCGTGCCACCCACCACCTCACCTTCCTGAACCGCAGCCCCACCACCAGCGCAATGTGCCCGTCTGATTGGAAAATGGAAAGGATTGGTCTTGGAAATTTCAGACAATTGATCCCAGGGTGCCATGACTTGACGCTTGAACGGGACGGAGCGGAAATTAGCGACAGTTCACCAACAATAATTACAGCAAATCCTTTCAGCTGGTCCTCAAGGACAATTTGTCAGACTGAGACGATGCCGCGCGGCTGTTGGGGTTCGGGTGTGAAATTAAAATGACGATGGCTTAAACTGTCGATTAGCGATTGTTTGTGCGATGGGAGGAAACGGCGAAGCAACGTTTGCGCAATGTCAATGATTCAATTAAAATGCTTTGATCTCCTTTCCTGCTCTTCGCGGTTCGTCCGTCAAGTTACCGGAGCTGCTTTTCAGTGTGAAACGAAAAGTGATCAACGGCAAAAGCAGACGAGCAAGAGTTTGGTTGTAGATCTGTAAAAATCTGTAGATAAGCTTTGTGAGCAAAAACCTGGCCCACAAAAAAGAACGCACACCACCGCAACCCCCTGCACTGCGGTTCTTCATCGGTTTTCTTCCGTTTTTTTCGTTTTTTTTCACGAAATATAAAAGACCGGTTTTTCCGCCAGTATAGCATAAAACCTAAATAGAAGGGGGCTCTATTAACTCACTGACCCCATTTTGGGGGGCTCCATTACCTATTACGGGGGGCTCTATTCCGGGCCGTGGCCTCTATTACTTCACTGTCCCGAACCTGAAAAAACTGTTCCCAGAAATACCCCCGAAAACCCCTAAAAAGGGGTTTGAGAGGATGTTTTTTTCACTTGTAATCAGTGCTGTGGCTGGGGGGGTCCCCACCAATGGTACCCTACCGCTACCCGCCCCGGCCTGGTACGCTACCCCCCTACCCGCCCCGCTCTGGTACCCTACCCCCTACCCGCCCCGCCCTGGTACCCTACCCGCCCCGATTTTTACCCCCAAAATGCCCATTTTTCAGTCAAAAATGCCCAAATTTCGACCGAAAACCCTAAAAAGTGCAAAAAATCTCGCGCTGCGCGCGATATATGCACTTTTTAGTACATAAAAACAGGCACTAGAAAAAACTTGTGTTGTACCCTACCCGCCCAGAAAAATCTTCCCCCTCCCCCCCACATCCCCGGTACCCCCCTACCCGCCCCGATTTTTTCCACCTATGTACCCTACCCGCCCCGCAAAAGTAGCCACAGCACTGCTTGTAACCGCATTTATTCGTGTCTATTCGTCAATAAGAGGCGTATTATGTGCTCTGAACGAACAACAAACGTGCATAAATGTACCTGTGCACCACTATCAAGCGTTAATACACTACTGTGCAGGGGAAGTTACTTAGGGCAGGGGGGCTCTATTAATTCACTGACCCCTTTTTGGGGGCTATATTACGGGGGCTCTATTCCGGGGGGCTGTACCGTATTCCCTAAAATAGAGCCCCCCCAAAAATAGAGCCCCCACCCAAAAATACAGCCCCCCTAAAAGGGGTCAGTGAAAAAATAGAGCCCCCCAAAAATACTTCCCCCCCCCAACTTGGAATTCCCCGCTTGGGGGTCGTAAAGTCAAGTTCTTGTGTAAGACACCTTGTGTACAACGTTTGTGGTTGAGTATATGATGACGTAAAGCCTTTTATGGAAGATCTGCACCTAAAAACACTCAATAATGACCAGTAACACCCTGACAGAACTATGGGTGGGGGCACAATACCCAATACCCAATACCAATACCACCCAATACCAATACCAGTGTTTGGTATTGGTATTGGGTCTAATTCTGGTATTGGGTATTGGGTATTGGTATTGAAGCTGGCCTGGTATTGGTATTGGGTATTGGTATTGGGTTTGCCCAGGTATTGGGTCAAAACCAATACCCAATACTAACCCAGAAAAACCCAATACCAAACCAATACCAAACCCGAAACCTGACTCAAAACCCAATACCAAACCAATACCAAACCCAATACCAACCCAATACCTGACCAAAAACCCAATACCAAACCAATACTAAGACCAATACCCAATACCCAATACCAATACCTGCCCAATACCCAATACTCAATGTCAATACCAATACCAACCCAATACCAAACCCAATACCAGGCACTTCAGAAGTATTGATTTGGTATTGGGTATTGGTATTGGGTCTCGCTCGGTATTGGTATTGGGTCTCCAATTTGGTATTGGTATTGGGTATTGGGTATTGGTACAGGGCCGGTATTGGTATTGGGTTTTTGTTTTTTTTCTTTTTTTTCCCATACCTCAAACCCATACCAAACCCATACCAATACCCCCTCATACCAAACCCAACCCAACCATATCCCATACCAAACCAAACCTTTCTATTTTTTTCCCCCACCCTTCTTTCTCTTTTTTTCACCCTAACTTCCCATTCTCACCACAACTTCCTTCTCCAACTCTTCCCCCCCTTTCTGCTCTTTTTCCTACCTCTCCTTTTTTGGCTCTTTTTGGCTCTTTTTATTCCCCCCCAACAACCCTATTAGCCCCCAAAAAGGGGTCAGTGAATTAATAGAGCCCCTCCCGAATAGAGCCCCCCCTAAGCAACATCCCCTATACAGTAGTGTATTAACGCTTGATAGTGGTGCACAGGTACATTTATGCACGTTTTTGTTCGTTCAGAGCACATAATACGCCTCTTATTGACGATAGACCTAATAAATGCGACTAAAGCGAAAAAACATCCTCTCAAACCCCTTTTTAGGGGTTTTCGGGGGTATTTCTGAACATTTTCATTGTCATAATTAAGAACCCCCCGGAATAGACCCCCCTAATAACCCCCCAAAAGGGGAGGAATAACCCCTCTATTTAGTTTTTACTACATAGGTGGAAAAAATCGGGGAGGGGGATACCTGGGATTGGGGGGGGGAAATCGGTTTCGGGGGAGGGGAGGGAAGATTTTTCGGGGCGGGTAGGGTACAACACAAGTTTTTTCGGTTGCCTGTTTTTATGAACTGAAAAGAACATATATCGCGCGCAACGAGAAATTTTTGCACCTTTTGGGGTTTTCGGTCGAAATTTGGACATTTTTGACTGAAAAATGGGCATTTTGGGGTAAAAATCGGGCGGGTAGGGACCAGCGGGGCGGGTAGGGGGGTAGGCCAGGGGGGGGGTGGGTAGGCTCGGGCCATGGGGGGACCAGCCACACACCCCCTTTCCCCTTCCATAAATTTTCTCTACAACAACAAACATACCTCTCCTCTTTCTACCCCTTCCTTTCCGCCATAACCAAAAACCCAACCAAAAAAAACCCCCAACCCCTCCTTCCTTCATTTACTTAATCTTAAAACCATACACATAACGTATTCCAATATAACCCAATAAATACATTTTTTTTATCTTTTTATTTTTGTATGTTGGTTTTTCATTTGTCAAACCAATACCATACTAACCAAAAACCCAACAAACCAATACCAAACCCAAACTACTCAAAAACAATACCAAACCATCCAAACCAATACACAAACCCAACCAAACAAACCAAACCAAAATTAAACAACCCAATACCAAACCATACCAATACCAAACACAAACCAAATCAATACTTCGATGCTTATTTTATTTTGATTTATTATTTATTTATTGAGGTATTATTGTTTCTTTTTTTTTTTTTTCTTTTTTTTTTTTTTTTATTCTTTTTTTTTTTTTCTTTTTTTTCCCATCCTCAAACCAATACCAATACCCAATACCAATACCACCACTTCATACCAATACCCAATACCCAATACCAAATAACCCAATACCAATACCAAACACTTATTTTTTTTTTTTCCCCCCATATCTCATTCTCTTATTTTTTCAACTCCATAAAACTTCCACATATCCACCACAAACTTCCATCCACAAACTTCTCCCCCCACATCCTAATCTTTTCCTCCCCTTTTTTCTTTTTTTCTCTTTTAATCTCACCCCCCAATAACCCCCTAATATACCCCCAAAAAAATAATAACCCCCCCCCTAAGTAACCCCCTCACATATATTAACTTGATATTCACAGACATTTATACTTTTTTTCTTCAAGCACATAACCTCTTATTGACAATAGACACGAATAAATATTACAAATGGGCTTGGGAGACGGGGTGGGGGGGGTGTGGGGGAGGGGGAAGATCTGGCGGGAGGCAACACAAGTTCTAGTGCCTGTTTTATGACTAAAAAGTGCATATATCGCGCGAGGGGATTTTGACTTTTTAGGGCGGGAATTGGTTGATAAAATGGTTGGAAAAATCGGGGGGAGCAGGGGGGGAGGGGGAGGCCAGAGCGGGCGGAGGGGGGAGGACAGGCCGGGGCGGGAGCGGTAGGCATTGGGTGGGGCCCCCCCAGCCACAGCACTGATACAAGTGAAAAAAACCTCTCAAACCCCTTTTTAGGGGCGGGGGTATTTTGGGAACAGTTTTTTCAGGTTCGGGACAGTGAAGAATAGAGGCCACGGCCCGGAATAGAGCCCCCCGAATAGGTAATGAGCCCCCAAAATGGGGTCAGTGAGTTAATAGAGCCCCCTTCTATTTAGGTTTTATGCTATACTGGCGGAAAAACCGGTCTTTTATATTTCGTGAAAAAAAACGAAAAAAACGGAAGAAAACCGATGAAGAACCGCAGTGCAGGGGGTTGCGGTGGTGTGCGTTCTTTTTTGTGGGCCAGGTTTTTGCTCACAAAGCTTATCTACAGATTTTTACAGATCTACAACCAAACTCTTGCTCGTCTGCTTTTGCCGTTGATCACTTTTCGTTTCACACTGAAAAGCAGCTCCGGTAACTTGACGGACGAACCGCGAAGAGCAGGAAAGGAGATCAAAGCATTTTAATTGAATCATTGACATTGCGCAAACGTTGCTTCGCCGTTTCCTCCCATCGCACAAACAATCGCTAATCGACAGTTTAAGCCATCGTCATTTTAATTTCACACCCGAACCCCAACAGCCGCGCGGCATCGTCTCAGTCTGACAAATTGTCCTTGAGGACCAGCTGAAAGGATTTGCTGTAATTATTGTTGGTGAACTGTCGCTAATTTCCGCTCCGTCCCGTTCAAGCGTCAAGTCATGGCACCCTGGGATCAATTGTCTGAAATTTCCAAGACCAATCCTTTCCATTTTCCAATCAGACGGGCACATTGCGCTGGTGGTGGGGCTGCGGTTCAGGAAGGTGAGGTGGTGGGTGGCACGAGTTTTGGCTGATTTTTTATGGGATCTTTGTGTCGGCGGTGTTACCCTAGATAAAACGGAAACGGTCGAATCAAAGGTTGGACGGTTAGGGTAACCCCTGACCATATGTCGGCCAGCAAGCAGGGGAGTAAAGAAGCAAGCATAATGGAAAACGGTTGGCTATCAGCCCCGCTGGATGGCCCTAGGAGCCCTTGAGTTCGACTGTCCGCCCAACTCAACGCTGGATCGACCAAAGGCAGACAACAACACCACAATCCGTTTCCCACCGTCCTAATGCCTTTCGTTTCGTTCTGTCTGTAAATAACTTCTCAAAGGCAACGCTGTGCTTCGGCTTCAGCTCTAGGTTTCTCTTGTTTTGTTCTGACGTTGTTACGTTCCACTTCGGTTTCAATGTTCTCCTGTTTCGATTCCCGGCCCTGTCGAATAGCAGTCAATCGCATTTCGTGATCGCGTTTGTGTGTTTATGCTTCCAATAGCACTAACAGGAAATAAATTTTGTTTATGCTCAATGTTCACGCTCTCTGCTTAGCTTGGTGTTTGTTACCTGACATTGTTCAACGGCAGCAACCAAAAAAATGTTAATGATAATTTTGACAAGAATCATTTAAACAGGGTACAAAGACATCGTCCGCAAACAGGAAAATGTTGTGAAGCGTAATGATTTTTCACGAATAAACGTTTTTTAGGACAAAGACTTTTGCCAGCGAGTAGAAATGTACCCATCCCCAGATACGTTTGTGATAGATTCGATACTCAGGAATTAAATTGTTCAAAAAGATAGATCAGGGGTAGATTAGGCCCAAAAGATTTGTAATAAATCTTTTGGGTATAATTACTCGCTGCTGCACATGGATAAACTGAGTTGTTTTGCAATTGCAGGCTGAATCAGCCGGTCCTGGTACGATACCGAAACGAATCTAACCTCTCTATCTGCATGCTCTGCTAAATTATGGCTCCATGGATCAGTGAAGCTTGCAATTGCATTACAACGTCGGGCTACATGTATGTTTAGATTTTGAATTGTTGTCTAGCAAACCATTGACTCTTAAAACGTTCTTTCTCTTTTCGCAGACCAACCAATAACCGCGCCATAACCATAATCTGCTCCGCTTGCCTGCCTCAACCAAATCTTGAGTGAACCTCTCGCTAATTCTGGTCTGTCTAAGTCAAATCTGACTCATTCCGCCCCGCCTTGAACCTCCACCACTACCGGGTACCCGATAAATGCGCTTTATTCTGCCTCCTACCACTGTTGAATGTGCCTTATTCCAAAATCATCGTCTCAATAATGATGGAAACTCATCATCGTGTCACGCCCTCAAATTCGAACGAACGGGAGGAGGAGTTAATCTCGTATTCTGATGAAGAACCGGCTTCCTCTTCAATTACCAAACCGCTGTTAACTGGCACTCACGCAAAGTCCAGCCCCAGGGACAAAAAGGGATTGCGTACGAAAAGAAAAATCGATTCGAGAAGCTCCGTGTCTAAGTCCGGCTCTGGGTCGAACCCGCCGCAGACCATGACCTCGCCATGCGGAGGCACGAACATTCGCATCCACACCGGGGTTACGGTAGTGGCATCGACATGGTGCATCATACAGAGCATGATCCTATGGACATTGTATGATGGACTGATGGGGTACATGTACATGAGAACCATGGGTGTTAAACGGGAGGAGGAGGAAGGTTGTTGATCACTTTTGTCACGTTCAAGATTTGAAAAAATTGGGAGTTTATTTCAGGAAAGGATTCAGTAGTTGTGTTCATTGTCATTTAAGATAGGCTGATGATGACAGTCTGCAAGCTAATTACGCCATCCTTATAGTGACAACATTGGTTTTTATTCAGTCAATCACTGAAGGTGGTGGTAGGTGG
This sequence comes from Rhynchonema sp. JSB1_4, assembly GCA_030248065.1. Lineage (NCBI taxonomy): Eukaryota > Metazoa > Nematoda > Chromadorea > Monhysterida > Xyalidae > Rhynchonema > Rhynchonema sp. JSB1_4. The sequence continues at coordinate 9,219 of JASAMV010002651.1, read as the reverse complement.
TCGGAATGCTTATCAAATCAAACGAAAGTGATCATCGTTGCAGAAACGTCATGTGAGTTCGGCTCGGCCAAGTTCTACGCTCTGTGCGCTTTCGGTGGTGTGCTGTCATGCGGCATCACGCACACGGCAGTCACACCGCTCGATCTGGTGAAATGTCGGATTCAGGTTTGTCGTTATTTGCTGCTTTTAAATTCTTCGGTTCACAACTAATATTTTTTTCATACTCTCGCATCCTTTATCTGCTGAATGTATACAGCTCTCTATTTGCGTTTTTAAAAGACGGTTTTTTGTCCGCCAACAGCTAAATTTGTGCGATCCGGTCCAGCGCACTTCATGTGACTTGCATGAAGATTTCTTTATATATCACCAATTTCGATGACCTCGAAAATTAGTCCCGGACAGCCGATGAACAACTTTTACACTACTCGACAATAGTCGCGCCATTAAACGGGTCGTTGTTTTTGAAAAGCGATCTCAGCTCGCACCTTCACACCATCTGATAGTTTGCAGGTGAACCCCGGGAAATACAAGGGCATATTTCACGGCTGGAAGTTGACGTTCCAAGAGGAGGGTGCACGCGCACTGGTCAAGGGATGGGCACCAACGTGTATTGGATATTCGATGCAGGTGTGTGTTGTTGAAATTAGAAGCTTATTGAAGAGAACAACAATCTAATTCTTGTGAAAGAAAAATAAATTTTGTTTCAGGGTCTTGGCAAGTTCGGCTTCTATGAAGTGTTCAAGATTTTCTACGCCGGCCTGTTGGGAGAGGTACGTGGTAGATTTGTCATGTTTATTTTTACGATCCATCACCTGTGTGGTATGTCATAAGTTATTTTAACGTTATCAAGATAAGTTTAAAATCTGCCGGCAATTTCTTTTTCAACTAACTTGCAGGAACTAACCTACCAATGGCGTACCACGTTGTATTTGGCTGCATCTGCGTCCGCTGAGTTCTTCGCTGACATGATGTTGGCGCCAATGGAAGCGGCGAAAGTTAGTTTTGGATTTTGATCAATTGGTTTGTCATTCAACGATCAATAATTGATGTTCACCAAATCAAATCAGGTGCGAATTCAAACCCAACCCACCGCACCGCCCACACTTCGAGGAACGGGTGCACTCATCTGGCAGAACGAAGGACTGCGAGGATTCTACAAGGTCGGTTTATTGTATCATGCATCTTTGTGCAGCCATTAGAAATCGCCCTTTCGTATTGTATTTGTAGTTTTGTAAAATTCGGTGATTTTTTACGAGTTTTAATTATTAATTCTCTGAGTGCTGCAGGGTCTGCCCCCGTTGTGGATGCGACAGATTCCGTACACGATGATGAAATTCGCGTGTTTCGAGCGGACGGTCGAGGCCCTCTACAAGTGCGTCTGTTACGACTTCATGTTTATCATCAAACTTCAAGTTTGACAAGTAACATTAATGTCTAATTTTGCCAGATATGTGGTACCGAAACCGCGCAGCGAGTGCAGCAAACCCGAACAGCTGCTGGTGACGTTTATTGCTGGCTATATTGGTGTGTTTTTTCAACCATTTTATTGTAATTTCTTGAATTTTTTTCTATTTTTTAATCTAATCTAACCAAATTGCCCAATTTCAGCTGGTGTGTTCTGTGCGATCGTGTCGCATCCGCCTGATTCGGTCGTATCGAAACTGAACCAAAACCCCGGCGCCAGCCCGCTCAGTATTCTGAAGGAATTAGGATGGAAAGGTTGGCTTTTTAGTTGGTCTTTGTTTATTGTCATCATCTTTTTCAGTTGCAATTATGCACAGTTGGTTCAAATTTTCAAAAAAAACCAATCGTTTCCACTTTGGCGTGCAAAACACAGGTTGTTGTTGTAGGCGCCTGGCGTGGTCTCGGCCCACGTATTATCATGATCGGCACACTCACGGCGCTGCAATGGTTCATCTATGACAGTGTCAAGGTTCGCTTGTCTGCATTGTCACTAATGTAATAATTAGACCACAAATGCAACGCACGTGCATAAATATGATCAAAATCAGGTGTTCTTCCGCCTGCCACGTCCGCCGCCTCCCGAGATGCCCGAATCGCTGAGGAAAAAGCTCGAGGCCGCAGGCAAACTCTGAGCAAAAGATTTTATCGCCGAAAAAAATGTTAGACAATTTCGCAGTTCATGTCATACTATAAATGTAACAGTGTAGTGTTTTGTTGAGTTGACCAGAGTTGTTTTGTTGTCGGTGTTGTTTCTATCAGGCATTTTTTGTATAAAAATGACCTACTTTCCCTTCTTGCACCTTGCACAAAGTATGCCTTTCTGATTTATATTGTGCATGCAGCTTTAGGTAGGTAGGTGACAATGTAATTATTCATGAGTTTTACGTTAGTATATGTGTGCATGCATCATCTGGTTGACAATGTTTTGTAGTTTTATGTGTTTTTGTATTGTTTGTCAATTGTCACGTGAGCTTGCTTTTGTAAACTATGCTGAGGTGAACTGTGCAGCGTGTGTTTATCCAATTTAGTTCTTTGTCTGAAGGTTTGATTGTTTTCTTGTTAGTCACAAAATACGAGATATTGATGATTTAGTTCCTGCGATTTTAACCAAGAAGTCTGCAGTTTCAATCCCAAACTGTCGCAAAATGCGCATTGATTTAGGCTCAACGATAATCAAGTTGCATGGGTTATCACACGGAAAGATTGTGTTTTCTTGCATGTGGGTTGAGCCTGATGTTTAGCTCAGTTGCTGTGATCAATTTTCGGCCGTCGAAAATCCCGAAAAAAAAATCCCGAAAAAAAATCCCGAAACGAAAAATCCCGAAAAAAAAATCCCGAAAAGCAAAAATCCCGAAAAAATCCCGAAAAATAAAAAGGTGTAGAAATGGACCAAATTCTTTTGTCACAAGTTGGCATTCATGTAGTTGATGCTCAGGCTTGCATTCAGGATTAGGCTTAGGCTTAGGCTGCCAGCCAGGAAGACCTGTTCATACGAAGGAAACATCAATAAAAACACACATGCTCCGGCTTTCTTTCAGGCTTAGGCTTAGGCTTAGGCTGCCAGCCAGGAAGACCTGTCCACGTAAAGGAACTATCCACAAAAATACAACGTCCAGGCCTTCGTTCAGGGTTAGGCTTAGGCTTAGGCTGCCAGCCAGGAAGACATGACCGAACGAGAATTTCAATATCTTGAACCCCAACTGATCCATTGCCCAAATTATGGACTCCAACTACATGAATACCCCTTTCTGCACCTTAAACTTTGTATTTTTCCTCAATTTCATTTTTCGGGATTTTTGCTTTTCGGGATTTTTTTTTCGGGATTTTTATTTTTCGGGATTTTTTTTCGGGATTTTTTTTTCGGGATTTTCGACCCCCACCCAATTTTCAAGTTGGAACCTGGAATTAATCACTGAAAATTGGTGATTTTGGCCAAGTTTTCGGACAAAAATGCAGTGAATGGCTGGTTACCTTGTAACGTATACACTAACTTGATTAGATGCAATATTTCATGTCCCACCGTTTTGAATCCCGCGTACTTTACTGTAGAACGCCCATAAATCTGTTTTATTTTTCTGTTTTTATTGTCATCCAGGTATTTTTAGGTTTGTGGCTTTTTATGGAACAGTAATGTTTGCCATATGGATTATGATAACTACCACCCGTTTCGTTTTACGAACGATACAATTGATTGTAGCAGTGCAGCGAGTAAATAAAACTGTTGGGTTGAAATTTTGGGTGGTTTTTTACTTTTGTGTGACTCGTTTGACGGCTTTTGATACCGACAAGTTTTGAGGTCGGGATCAAACTTGATGTTCGGTCGGTTCCCTTTAGCTCCTTATGGAACCCAGCCGGACTATTCCGATCACGTTTGATGCCCCCTCAAGTCTTGCTATTTTACTGGAATACGGGTGAGCATGGAATTGGAAAATATTCCTTGCAGAAATAATTGGAGCATGCAAAAACTTGTAGAACGCTCCGCTGTTCTACGTCAGGTCGGGATCCTTCGCCAGAAATGGAAAGACAGGTTGGTCTGGCTTGATATACATTTTGTGGTCAGTTCATTCGCGGCGTCAGGCGGTGCGTTGCAAAGGTTGATGCAATGGCGAGTTGATATTGTGCATGTGCATCACTGTAAACCACTGAACACTGTTCAAAGCCATTTGGTTCCCACAAGATCCCCCTTTACATTCAGGCACTACATGTCCCACCTGATCGATATCTCCCTCGGTCTCACCATTACCCTAGCCATCATCCAATCAGCGTTGGTGTCGCGTGACCAGCTAACCAATCACGGCGTTGCGCGGCTACACGAACTGATCAGTGCCCTTGAGGTGGGAAAGACTTCTTATTTTTGATTTTGTGAAGGTCATGAAGGGATATCGATATCATATCAATATCAAAGTCACCGCCAGTCGATATCAAACTTGGTGATTGGATCAGGTCGGTCTACTGCGATGTGCCCAGGCAGACCGATCCGATCCAATTACCAAGTTTGATATCCACCATAACGTTTTTCACTATTACAAGCATGAATACAGGGTGTTTGCAAAAGCAGCTCGTCAAACTTTATCAAATTCAATTCAGTCCATGCTCCATTGGCTCGGCGGTAATCCGGCTGGACTCAAACTCAACGCACCGCTCAATAACGCGCTGGGACGATTCTTCCTCTATCATATTTATTTGTGGCAAAGTTGGTGACTCTTGAAAATGTTTTACCTGTGGGATAAATGCAGGCCATGGTTTTCTTTCTTTGCTATCCAAAAAAACGATCATAACAATAAAATTGCACCTGAATAAGATTGGTGGCAGTGTAGTTCCTGGGGGAGGGGGTCCCCCCTTAAGGTACACTAACCACCGCGACCAAGGTACACTAGTACACTAACCGCCTCAATTTTTGCTTAAAATAAGCATTTTTAGGCCTAAAATGCCCATTTTAGGCCTAAAATGGGTGATTGTTGGGTCAATGATGTTAAAAGTCGCCAAAATACCCTTTTATGGAGAATTTTTTCCAAAAAAAGGCAAAAGTCGGTCAAACTTTCTACCTCAAAAAGTGACTTTTCCTGAATTTAGGTCTTCCCCCTTCCCCCCAGGGAGGTACCTTAACCGCCGTGCCGGACCTGGGAACTACACTGGTGGGTGGTAGTCAACACGATCACCAAGTCGCTCAGTTTGTCTCTAAACTAAGTCGCCACTTGAATATTGTAATTGCCACTTCGGATACGAGTCGGCCAGCGCCTTTCGCTGCTGACCAGTTTTGAAATAGCACATTGGCGCTCCACATTTGCAGCCTACATCACATTCCTGCGCCCGACTCTCGATGCAGCGTTGATCATCGTTTCGTGTCTGTCCCTGTTTGGCATTTGCATTCAACTGGCGTTCTTAATCGATCTATTCACCGTGTTCTGTGTGCACATATTCTGCTTTCACATCTATGCGCAACGGTTGGTGACTTTTATTGTTCTTGTTTATTTGGAGAACAACACGAAGCTAAGATTACTTGTATAATCTCTCATCAGAATATAACAATAAGATGGTAATAGGAAATGCGTAATATCAGAACGGTGCAACAATTGTCAATGTCAATTCACCTTGAAAATCAGCGGGAGCCGAACTGATAATCAACCAGTTATATGCACGTAGTCAGACTCCAGACGTTTAGTCACAATTACGTTAAAACAGTTAATCTCAATGGACCAACCAGCAATCGAGCTAACAAGTAAATGATTCGGCAATGAAAATGCGCATATATTGAGGTGTAACGCAACGACATATGCAAATATTCCCTGTCAAATTAAATCGAACAAATGTGGTGGCCAGGTGACTATCGGGCTCGATACACGCGTGTCATGAGTCCAACATAGCCAATTGTGTGCGTGGCCAGCGCCAACACAACCAACAGCGCACAGTCACGCCACATCACACCGTAACTGGCCGGAAACGCCAGATTGGACAGCACCTGAAAACCGGTGCAGGAAACATCACCTGTTGATTGATGCAGAAAGAATGTGCGTGCAGCTTGAAGGCAAGGACTGCGGCTGTGACGGTTGAATTGCAGCGGTTTCACTGCAGTTTGGGTCTCATTTTTTCGAAACAGTAACAATTGCAGCTCTAATTTCGACAAACTAAAGTAGACCTCTCTCTGCACCCGACCAACATTTCCGCTTGTGGAAATTTTTGCTGCATATACATGTGCATATAGCTCCATCTTGAAATGCGGTCCAAAAATTGCCTCTGCTTCGTCGTAATCCAGCGTTAGCGGTTGTCATAGTGCTGGCTGTTAACCTCGATGCCGCTCTGAGCCACAAACCCACCACCACCAACTCTACATACCTGTTGACCATCAGGGACACAGAAGTCCAATGTTGCCGTCGTGTTCGGATGATCGAGTGACATCTCGCACGGCAGTGACGTCACCGGCATCCATTGATTGATGGCGAACGCCTCGAAACCGTAACGGAACACCGAAATGTACTGTGTCCAACCGAGCCAGGCTGGCATATTGCCAACATTCGCGTAGATTCCTGAGGAAGATGCGGCTTTGTGCTGCATGGATTTCCTGGTTGCATTTGTGCTCCTTGGGCCGAATTCACAATGCATGCGCGTTTGCGGGTCAACTTGGCTATGCGTCAACACTTCGTGCTGATGCGCAAACGCGTATGCATTGTGAAGCCCGCCTTAGACAACAAGTCCGATGTAGCGGACAAAAGTTAGGTAAATTAAGATCACAGTCCGGGTTTTTGTTGCCGCGTCCGGCTTGATCTTCCTGGTCAAGCTCAGCACCTGCACACAGTGGTGTCGTTGGGAAATCAAAAAGTCAGGATACCGGATACCCAAAATCCAAAATTTTCGGATACCGGATACCCAAAATGAAAAATCTCGGATACCAGGGGGGTTGCTCCCTAAAATAAAAAATCTCGGATACCCAGGGGGGGGGTTGCTCAAAAAAAGTCAATTTTTTTAGAGGAAAATCGAGCAAAATCGGTGTTGAAAGCGCAAAAAATGGTCATTTTGGGGGTTATGCTTGCGCCAACAAGCGATTTTGAGCATTTTGAAGGTAAAAAATAGGCGATTTTTACGGTTTTCGGAAAAATTTTAGGGCAGGATACTCCTGGACAAAAAGTCAGGATACCGGATACCCCTGGGTGAAAAAATCAAGATACCGGATACCGGATACTAGGGGGGTAACCCCCCGGCCCCCCCCCCACCCCCCCAACGACACCACTGCCTGCACACATGTATTTTACATAGTGTGCCACACAGGGTTGGGCAAAAAACGTTTTTTTCCAAAAAATCGTTTTTTTTAAACGTTTTTTTAAAAAAACGTTTTTTTTAAACGCCCAGATGACCAAAATATGCCTCGAAAAAAAATGGAAAACGCTCATGTTGGGAAGAAAACGTGGTTAAATGAAGTAATTCTATGTGTTCTGAGGCAAAATAAACGGGTTTCAACCCTTTTCTAGCGAGTTGTTAAGATCCCATATCAGACCCGCATCATGGGACCAACTTTGGCCGGGGTCATCATTGAAAGTCAAACTCCATATATCGACGTATCTCGACAAAGTAAAAATTGGTCGAAAATTTTTTGAAAAAAATGGGACAAAAAATTGATTTTCCTTGATGATCAGGGTACTTTCCCTGAAAAATCAGGGAAAATCAAGGAAATTCAGGATTTAAAAAAACGAAAAACGACCCAGGCGTTTTTTTTAAAAAAACGTCGTTTTTTTAAAGAAAAAACGCCGTCGTTTTTTTTGCCCAACCCTGGTGCCACAATCTAACCTCCAGTCATTGAGAGTATGGTGAGCATTGGCCCAGCGATGGCCAAAGCAACGGCGAACGTGGGACTGACGGCTGAGAAACACGATCCGAGTGCCACTCCGTTTTGTTCGATTAGAACACCGATGAACAACATGGACGCGAAGGCACCGGCCGATGGTTGCAGACCGATCATGTAGTAGGATATGCCCATCAGGAGTAGACCTGGAAATTGCAGTATGATAATTGATTAACTCAGAAGACAGGCTGATTACAGCCATTGCAGTATGATAATTGATTAACTCAGAAGACTCAGGCTGGTTACAGCAATTGTCGCTAGTGGTGCTTGTCTGACCAAGATACAACGCAACCACCCAGCACCAACCGTCCAAAGCGAACACGGGCAAGAAGGCAAGTGTCTTGCCAACGTAGTACGCCCAGACGGGATACATTCCATCGTGATGTTCTCGGCACAGAATCGGGAAGTCAGCCGGCAACAGATTGAGCACACCAAACAGTGAGGGATAGAGCAGCGAGTTGATCATGTAGAACAGCACACCGTTGACGTTTTGTATGCCACGTTGGTCGAACACGGTATGCAGGTACAGTAACCCAACAAAGATGCCGAAGCCAACGCGTTGCAGCAGACGGTACTGGGCGATGTTGGGATTACGAAAGTTGTGCAGCACGGCTCGCCAGATCAGGACTCCCATCTGGAGCCACCAACTGGCCTGGTATGGTGATAGTGTGTTGTCCGACTTGCGACGGTGGAAGAAATGCGTGAAGCTGGAATGATTGTGCAGAGATCGTTGGATGCCTTTATGCGAACATCCTTGGGAGCTTGTTTGAATCGGAAAACGCACCGATTTCCCGCGTCGTCGTCAATGAACGACTCGTACTTGGGTTCCTCATTGACACGCACGATCTTGTCCACCAATCGCACCATGTCCTTGTGCCCGGCCGATTCGGCGTACGAATCGCAGATGCGTTTGGCACGCGCGCGAGTCTCGATTGGGTTCGTGGCTGTGACGGCCAGAACTTCGATTAAGTAGTCGGCAGGATTGTAGACAGACGGACAGATGTGGCCCAGCGAATTGAAGAACTGCAGTGCGTCGTCGGAGTCGCCGTGGAACGCGATCCGACCTTCGGCCATGAATAGTACCTGAAGAGTTGAAGACTGATCGTGTATTTCCTCCAAGTGTCGTTTTGAGTCCAAATCCATGTAGGTCAGCGTGCCTGATCGAACATTGCGTAGATTTCACTGGCCGGTTGGTGTATCGTGCACACGATCGTCTTCCCAGCCGATGCCAGCTGTTGTAGTACCGTGACGACGCTTTCGGCCATGAACGAGTCAAGACCGGTCGTTGGCTCGTCACAGAATAGCAGTGATGGATTGGTGAGCACCTGGGCATTGATTAAATTCGATTAATGGTGTCCATTAGTTGACTATAATAAAACGATAGTTGCCAACCTCACAGGCGAACGCTAGTCGCTTCTTCT